>OZ005655.1:233029870-233115493 GCA_963930645.1 Salticus scenicus
TACTCACCGGAAAATAAAGTGATTTTTTATTGTTTTAATACTTTTAACGTATAAAGGAGCAAGTAACGAATATAATATATATGCCGTTTATGGTAATTTTGTATTCTTTGTAAAATGCACATCAGGTACGTTTACTTTCCCGAATAAAATATTTATTAAATTTAGAACTTTTAATCGAATAAATATATTACATAATGTTTTCAAAATGCAAAATTTGTCCTTAAATACTAATGTTAGCGTTTAAATTATGAATATTTTCCAATTTAATAGTTTAAAAACACAAAACGTTTAGTTTAACACAAGATGTTAAACTAAATTATGTCTTTAGAAAACATATACCCAAACGAAAACAATATTGAAAATTCTTATTTAATAAAACAATTCTAGGGAAAAAAAATTATTTGGCTCCATACTAAATTTATTCATACTGTTTTCTAGTAATACAAAGAATTTCTTGTAAAGCAAGTGTTTTATAAAGAAAAGTCATAATATTTTATGCATGAACGTTTGAATATAGTATTTTTTTTAATGTTAACAATATTTCGTTTTTCTTAACACGTTGAGCGCCACGCAAATTCTTAAAATCCATTAAAATTCTAAACGATTCCTCCTGTTATAAATAAAAATTAAGCAAATTTTTAATAAGTTTTCAATCATTAAATGTAATATTTTTAGTTTTATATCCTATTTTATATCCGTCAACGATGGTTGACGCGGCTTTATATAATATTTGACACTGTCAGCTACCGACGGCTGACAGGGCGCTCAATGTTTTAAATTTTTATTGGTACTACTATTACTTTCAGTGTAAAACTTTCACTGAAATGTTTGAAGTATAACATGTTCTGCACACTCCTAAAGTTTCAAGATGATTCCTTCAGTACTTAGAGATATGTGACAAAATATCTAGAATCTAGAATGGCTGACATGGCGCTCAGCGTGTTAATGTGAGCTATGTGATTGTCCTATTGTGAACTAAGTGACTTTATCAATACGCTTTTCACTATATTGCTTGTTTGCTTCTATATGTTTGTTTTACCTTAAATAGTGTAACAAGTGGAAAAAACAATGCGAACAATAAAATTATTATTATTATAGAAAAAAAATAGACATAAATTAACATGAATATGTAAGTAAAAGAGAAAATAGTAAATAGTAAAAGGGTGCATTTTACAATATTCCATTATTAATATTTGTTTATAATTATTTATTCTTTTAAACAAATAAAAATAAGTGTCTAATCATAAACATTTTACCATGTTTTTATTACCTCGCTTTCTTGTTTGTATGTCCAGTACAAATATTGCAATCGATATTTAACTAACTTCTCGACAAGCTGGACATTTGAAACTTTTAGAATAGCTCAGAACACGATGACAACGCAATATCTCGAAACCCGATTTTTGAATTTTTCATCAGTTTTCTTTTAATTAATTAAAATATGAAGCTAATAACCTCCTAATAGTTTTAAAATTAGCAATTTAAATATTAGCTATAGTTTAATTGTTGGCAAAAAAATTACGAGTTCATTTTCTTTCGACATAAAAATAAATACATATAATCAAACGTGAGCATTAAAAAATTATAAAAAGTTAAATTATGCATTTCACAAAAAAATACTCATTATAACTTTAAAAATTTTCTACACATTGATAAATTGCTAATGTAGTTCAAGATGCTAATATACGTTGTTCTAAAAGAATTTTTGAAACTATGATGTTTTATATTTTTACTGCCTCCCCCCCCCCAAAAAAAAATAAAAAAATAAAATAAAAATAAATAAATAAAAATAAAAATAAAATAACGTCACATTTAACTGCATAGCATCTTTACTACTCTAAACTCTATAATAATAAATTATTTTAATTTTATTAGTTTTATTTATAAATCCTCATGGGTGATTTTTTAAATTTTGGCGCTGAAGTATACTGATTATTTTTTGCCAAGAATATTAATTTAGCAATAGCCATTTTAAGCCAAGTAGCACATCAAAAATATAAATAAATCATAAAATACCGCACAAATAATATTGAAACAGAAATAATAGTCACATAAGTAATTTATTTTTATCTGAGAATTTATTTCATTAAGCACTATTTTAATGTGGGTAGTGGAAACGACGAAAAAGTTATTAAAATTAAATAAAACAGAAAATTTAAAAACGTAGTATATAAAATTCTTTTTATCTTGTAACTGTTTATTGTATTTCACATCCTCGAACAAAAATTAACGCAAATTTTGATATGTAAAAAAGCCATTAAGAAAACAAAATGCTGACTAATTTATGTATCCGTCGACAGGTGGCAAATTACTCATTTTTTCACTGCCACATAACTCCTTCTCAGCATTTATTGATTAAAATTACACCAAACTCCATGTATACATATATATTTTTTTTTGTTGGAAGTTACTATCAAATTTTATTACTTGTTAAACAGTACGTTGCGCTGTTAAATAAAATGATATAAAAGAAAGATCTGTAATGGCTTTAACAAACTAGTTTTAAAATTATAATCTCGTCTTTTTCTAATTTTTAAAAATTTTGAACAATTTTCTTTTCAAGATTAGAAGTTTTAAAAAACTATAATAAATGCATATTTAATCTGTTATTAGAAATTTGCAGTCAAATTAATTTTAAACGACTTGACAAACGCATTAAATAAAAAACTCTCCTTCTATAAAATTTTAAATTGTTTAGTATTATAATACCTCACATAATTTTAAGTTTTCACGTAAAACAAACAATTTTGTCACAACTTTTCGTTTTCTAAAAAGAATAGCAAAATAGCTTTAGAAAAGAAAAAAATAATTTAAAAAATAGCTTTATCACGTTATTACACATAATATGTTGTTTTGTTTATTTACATGACACAATCATGCGCATGTAACACTTATTGACACATAATTTAAGACAATTTGTTGAACTTTTATATTATTATTTGCATATATAATCACTTGCAACAAAAAGTCTTCTTGAATGTAAAACGTTACCAAAACAACCTGTACCTTGATAAATATTTCAGATTTTCAAATAATTTGGATAATGACGTAAGAAAGAAAGAAAAAAGGACTGCGATTTAGAGAAAGATATAAATGTTATTTTCCGAAGTGCTTTGGAGCTTTCTGGATCAGGATTAATGGGTGCTTTTCCATTCAGAAAGAAAGTAGTGCTGATGACTTGCCATTTTTCTTTTGCTCATTTCTGATAAGCAGAGTGGGATAAAAGCAAATGCTACCGATTTCCTACAATTCGTCTCGTTATTCTTTTGTTGGAATTGGGTGGAGTTTTATTTAAAAATAATATTTAGTGTTTAATAATGTGGAAGAATATTAATTTTTTTAAATACTGAACAAGCTAGTTTTTGGATTATTTGGGGCGGAGTGAGAGTTAGTATTGAAATATATTCGTGAAGAGGAAGATAAGTGAGATGTGTTTCTCAGCTAAAAAAAAAGTAAGTGAAACTTTTATACATGCATAGTTTCTATAGTAATTTCAAAAGTTTGAATAATGAACAAGCTTATTAACTCTTAATCTCAAATACCTTTCTTTCTTTTGGAAGTGGTTTTTAACAAACAAAGATATATCAAACAATATATACATACTTGCCAACCATCTCATTATGAACCGTACAATTTTTAGTACCTGCCTTTTTTTTCACACCAATAATTTTTTAGAGTAATTTTGGTCTTATTTAATCGTAACACCATTTGGAGAGAATAACTCTAAAAATATATTGGTGTGAGAAAAGGGGCGTTTTTTCAGGGGGCGTTAACAATTGTACGGTTATTAATGAGATGGTTTGCAAGCATGTATTATATATACACACACACATTAACTGTAAAAATTTCTTTGGAAAATGAAGCGTTAATAAAATTGTTTCAAACAATTTTTTTTTTTTTTTAAATACATAATCGAAAAAATACATAATCGGAATTTCTCCCTTTCATGCGTCACTTTATCGCTGTTGAAAAATTATTTATGATATACACAAAAATGAATTTTTTTTTCCTTCTATGATGTTTTTCGCTTTCTCACATGATGAATTCTTGTTGTTTAATGTTATTAGAATTAGGCGAATTTACTATAGAATGATCTTAGACCTGAATGAGAAACTCGCTGTGTGTTGTTTTTAAAGAATCCTAGCCTTTATAAAAGCCTTTCAGATCGAGAGTAAAAATAGTCCTATGAAACTATTATGTAATTTTAATAGCATTAAAAATTTATGATTCTCATTCAGAAAATCCAGAAAGTACAATGAGTCTTTTAACGGTAAATATTCAAATTTGTTACATATATATTTTCATACTTTTCAAGGAAAAATACACATTATAAAATAACTTTTAAAATAAATGTTTAAATTACGGATCTTAATATTTACAGAACGTATAAAGATGATGAAAACGTAATAAGGTAAAAATATAACAATTTGTATTTTCATTCACTCATTTACAAAATAACTTCACGGATAATGCCTTATTTACAAAGTCTAATATATTAGTTGATAATTAAAAGATTAAAATACATTTATAATAAAACAAAAAATTCACAAGCTAATATATTTTTTTAGAAGTACACATCTCATACAGAACAGATTGATCCATACAGCATCTATACAACGGGGGCGATACATCGCAATTTACCTTTGATGATATCGCAGACACGCACACTACTGCATATAAACATCTCACGAATGTTGCACTCACGGAAAACTTTATTTGCAACATGATATGCGACATTGCAAAGATAGTGCAGTGGTGCATGCATGCGAGTTCACAACAGTTTTGCTATAATTAGCTTTCATGCCAAGCACGCTATTGGCGCCAATACATACTGCTTTTAAAGATCTAAAATTGAAGTGTGTAAAAATAAATAAATAAATAAATAAAAAATAATCTCATTCTTATTACATCATTGAACTGAGTCAACGAGCTTAAATATTGTCCATTTATAAATCTTATTTTATATTTCATTTTGCACGCACACTTTTTATTTCCTAATTCAAAATTATTTAAAAAAATCTTTTTCGATACGGCCCGTTTCGAAACTGATTATTATTAATTTTCTTTTCTTAAAAAAAAAAAAAAAAAGGATTTTGATGAAATTCTTGCAAAAGCAGAATTTTAGTTTAGTACGGAGGACTATTAGATTTTTTTTTCGAAACTATAACATCGCTTTTAAATTATTGAATTATATTTTCAATAAATGTTCAACTATCGTAAAACTGGTACCGTAAAAATTCGTAGATTGAGACTAATAGTCCTTAGTCAAAAAAAAAAAAAAAAAAAAAAGAATCGTAAAATGAATTTATAAACAAAAAAGTAAATGAAACCTTTAAAATAAAAAAATTTCTCAAACATAGATTTTTTAACCCCACAAAATCACGTTATTCATATATGGGTTTAGGATATTTTTTGAACTTATTCATTTCCCCTTACAGACCCTTGCTTCTAAAGAAAAGACATTTACGAAATATTAATACAGTTTTGTTTATATATATTATACACCTATTAAATGTTTTTTAATTTTACTTTGTTTTCATATTTACAAGCTTTCTAATAACAATAAAAATTCTGTAATACCTTTTCTCTTTCATTACTTAGTACTCTTTTTATGAATTCTTTATATTTTAAAATATCTTTAAAGATTTTATTACTTAAAAATATAAAATAATCAATCACCTGATGCAAAAAAGAAATTCTTCCTTCTGTTTACAAACTAAGAAATATTTTTTTAAAGGATTTTTTCCATTAAAATATAATTACTTCTAGACAAGTAATCAATCTTAATTTCTTCTGCATTATATGAAAAAGAAGATTGTATCAGAATAAAGCAACAGTGAGTAAACAATGAGATAAAATAACTTTCAGTTATTATAGTTTTTCATAATCGAAAAGTGTTTTTTTACATAATCCCCCCTCCCTCTTTTTTTTTTAAAATGTCATTTAAATAAGAAAAATACCATTGATGAAGTGTTTTTCAATTAAAAAGAATGTAATTTTAGATAAGTATACAGTTCAATTTAACTGTAAATGTAGTGCAAAATTAGATATTTATTATGTTAAATAAAAAACGCTTTAAAAGTTTTTTTTTTTTTTTTTTAATAAATTTATCCTGTTTTCAAATGTCAGATTTAAAAATAAAGAATTATGTTTTGTTTCTTATTTATGTTTCATATAAGTTCTAAAAATCTTAAGTAAATTACATTGGTCTGAAAAAAAAAAAAAAAAAAAAAAAGACAACAGTTTCTTTTAGATTTGTACTCACTGAAAAAAAAAAAAAAAAAAAAAAAAATGCAGTAAAAAGGATCCATCACGTCAACGTTTTTGCAAAACGCAACATGTTCAATGATTAGTTCCACCTTAAAAAAATATTTATTAAAGAAAAACGAAAAAAAGGAACACAAAATTGAAAATAAGAGGGATATGGGAAACAGTAGTAGGGGGTGAAAATGGGAGTGTGTTTTGTGGGACTTTTATAATTAAGGCGCGAGGTTCTAACACAGTTCATGCTAGTTGACCTGTCCGTTAAGAACTTGATTTTCTCCGAAACTTACATGAAGGAAGGCTAAAGCCCCATGGATCACTGCGGAGGTAATTCCACTGAAATTTTTCTTGCAAAGATTATCGATTATAATCCAGAAACTAGTTGGCATAGGTGGACTCTGCTCAGTTCCCCATCATATTTATGTTCTCAGAAATTTCTAGTGCGAGACATATTACTAGTGGATCTGCAGATCCGGAACCTCAACGTCCTATTTGCATCAGACATTATTCAATAGGTCATTTTTATTTATTCCTTATTATATAATAGTATATATTGATTCGATCTACTTATTACCAAAATCAAATACATTCCTGAGGGGGGCGGCAGCCCCCCTCAACCCCCCGTTGTATCGCTCTTTGTATACCTATTTGTATATGATATAAAGTGTTACGAAATTGTAAATAATTGCATTTATTTTTGTATAAATTCTTTCAAAGAGGTTTAGTAAGTTGATAAAATGCTAATTTTGTGCCTTTATAGTCGTTTTAGCGTTAAAATAGCCAAATTTTCCTTTAAAAACGCATTAAAAAGCTCCTATAAGGGAAGAAATAAATTTGGCGCCAAATTTGGCGATTATTTCCCTCCTTGGCGATTTTTTTGGCGATCTTGGCGAGAAAATCCTTATTAGGGATATACCAAATATGGAAGTTCTAATCAAATTGGCTGATGTGATACGAGAATTTTCCAGAACAGTCTGTTTTCGATAGAAAAGTATAAAAGGAGCATTATTTTCGCCAAGGCGGTCAGTCTCGGATCTATATCAGTTTCGTCAAATGCTTGCTCAATAGGCTCATGAATATGTGTACCAAATTGCAAGTCAATAGCGTTATTTTGGGGGCCGCTATCGCGGTACATACAAATTCTTCCCATAGGCCGTAATGGTAAAAAAAACTTTGGCGTGTCCCTGTACACGAACTTACAAATGGAATGCACACCGAAAACTATACAGCTAATTTCGTGGGCATCATGAACATGTGTACAAAATTTCAAGTCAATAGCGTGTTTTTTAACGCATGACAGACAGACAGACGGAATCCAAAATCCTTTTGAGTCTCAACAGAGGGCCTCCATTCACATTTCGGCAAAAATTGGAAGTCAATAGCTTGATTTTTGCGGTGACTATCGCGGTACATACAGATTCTTCCCATAGGCTGTAATTATAAAAAATTTTTGGCGTGTCCCTGTACACGAACTACAAATGGAATACACACCTAAAACTATACAGCTGATTCCGTTGGGCTCATGAACACGTGTACCAAATTGCAAGTCAATAGCGTGATTTTTGTGGCCGCTATCACGGTACATACAAATTCCTCCCATAGGCCATAATGATAAGAAAAACTTTGGCGTGTCCCTGTACACAAATTACAAATGGAATACACACCCAAAACTATACAGCAGATTTCGCGGGGCACATGAATACGTGTACCAAATTGCAAGTCAATAGCTTGATTTTTGTGGCCGCTATCGTGATACATATAAATTTCTCCCATAGGCCGTAATGATAAGAAAAACTTTGGCGTGTCCCTGTATACGAACTACAAATGGAATACATACCAAAAACTATACAGCTGATTTCGTGGGGCTCATGAACATGTGTACCAAATTTCAAGTAAATAGCGCTTTTTTGGCGACAGACAGACAGACAGACAGACAGACAGACAGACACAGCCCAAAACCGTTTTGAGTCTCAACAGAGGGCCTCCACTGACGTTTCGGCAATAATGTTAAAATAAATCAATTTGACCAAAGCTTCATACAGTGACAGAATGAAATCCCCGCCTAATAGGCTATCCACCGTTCACTTCGATATATTTATCTTATTCTACGAGTAATCTATTAATTTATTTTATCGGGGTCAATTCCGTTGTTTAGTTTTCATGCTACTATTTCCAATGCAATAATCCTCAAATTCATATTGTTGCGTACTTGGGGGTTCGTGAGTTGTCTGAGAATGAAAGGCCAAACGTACAAAAATTCAGTAATTTATTCACAGAAAATTCCAGAAAAATGCAGGTCTATAAACCAAGTATCAGCTTCAATTCAAACAGTAAACACAGCTTAAACAACAGCTGTCAATAGCAAATCCACAGTACAAACTGTATACCAATAACACTTGAAGCAAGTCTCTCTCAAAGAGGCTTAAGAGCAATGCAAGCACTAGCGAAGCTGGCTGAGATCTGAACTGAACTGACCGCCTTGGCGGGAAAGCGCTTCCTTATATACTGTTCCATGGAACCCAGATTTTTCGAGAAAACTCTAGAAAGTGGTCAACCAATCAACTTACAGCTTCCATATTTGGTATATCCCATATAAGGATTTTCTCGCCAAGGTCGCCAAAAAAAATCGCCAAGGTGGGAAAAAGTCGTTAAATTTGGCGCCAAATGCATTACCTGCATTACTGGGGCTTTTTAATGCGTTTTTAAGGGAAAATAAGGCTATTTCAACGCTAAAACGTCTAGAAATGCACGAAATTAGCACTTTATAAACTTACTAAGCCTCTTTGAAAGAATTTATACAAAAATAAACACAATTATTTACAATTTCGTAACACTGCCCCCCTCCCAAGGACTGCACGTCCCGGGCAGTGCAACCCTTGGTCAAGAGGCGAAACTAAACAAATTTACACAATCTAAAACACAAAAACTAAGTTGCACATAACGATAAAATAGAAATACAAATCAAGTGAGAAATATTTACAAAATTCACAAATATGTTGAAATATTTATATACAAATATTTACAAAATTCACAAATATGTACAAATATTTATATACAAATATTTACATTACGCATGCGCAAATTTTACCAGTATTTACATTTTTAACTTTTAATATTACCGTTACTTGTGGTACTTGGCTAGCCTATTATAGTGCACCACCTTCGGTTTTGATGAAGGTGTTTTAGTGATCCGCACCACTACATCATTCAGCCTTTTTAAGACTGTGTATGGTCCGTCCCAGTTGCACTGTAACTTGGGAGAGAGTCCTTTGCGTCGAACAGGATTCCACAACCAGACCTTCTCTCCTTCCTGAAACTCATGTTGCGTAGCCTTTAGATCGTACCTTGTCTTCATTTTCTCCGATGCAATGTAAATTCGCTCCCGAGCAAAGTTGTGAACGTCCTCAAATCGTGCCTGGAGATCTTGGATGTACTCCTCGGGCGATGAAGGCGCATCGGGGGACAACCAAACAGGAGATCACAAGGGAGACGAAGTTCCCGTCCAAACAGCATCTGGGCTGGAGTATAGCCGGTGGTTTCATGGACAGCACTTCGATAAGCCAGCAGGAACAATGGCAACTTCAAGTCCCAATCTTGCTGGTTCCTTGATACCAGAAGGGAGAGGTTATTCAGAATGGTACGATTGAACCTCTCGACCATGCCGTCCGACTGGGGATGTAAGGGTGTTGTCCGGGTTTTGTCTATGCCGAGTAGTTGACACAGTCCTTTGAAAACATCAGAGGTAAAGTTCCTACCTTGGTCGGTATGAAGTTGTAGGGGCGTGCCGTACCTTGACACCCATTGCTGCACTAGGACTTCTGCGACTGTGCATGCCTCTTGATTGGGAATGGGATATGCCTCAGGCCACTTGGTGAAATATTCCATCACGACGAGAATGTATTTATTTCCACTGGAGGTCCGTGGCAAAGGACCCAAGATGTCGATTGCAATACGTTCAAATGGTGCTCCTAAGTTATACCGTTGCAGTCTTCCTCGACTTCGTTTCTGCGGGCCTTTACGTGCCGCACAAGCATCACAGGATTTACACCATTTCTCCACATCCTCCTTTGCCTTGCACCAGTAGAAGCGTTCCCGAACTTTCTGCAGAGTCTTCATTACCCCAAAATGGCCTCCGGTAGAGCTACTATGCAGTTGTTCTAAAACAGCTGGAATTTTTGATCTTGGTAATAAAATCTGCCATCTGAAGCTTTTCCCATCATCAGATTCCCACTTTCTGTATAATACGCCGTTTCTGATATGAAGAGAGTCCCAAAGAGCCCAATAACTTTTCGTAATGGGACTAAATCTGGAAATGTTCTGCCAGATAGGTCTGTTGCTGGTCGTCTCCTTCAGCTGTAATATTGGCTTTATGTCAGGATCTTCCAACTGGGCTTTTCTAAGTTCTTCGTCACTCCATGGATCGGGATCTTGATCTGATGGTGTAGAGACTTGGCAGGCAACCGGATTTATCGGCAGGTAATTCTGTTCGGCTCTAGAGCAGTACTTGCAGTTATCCGAGCAGGGCTTACGTGACAAGGCATCTGCATTACCATGTAGAGTCCCTTTACGATGACGTATCTCGAAGTCATATTCCTGCAGGCGTTGTATCCACCTGGCAATCTGACCTTCCGGGTTCTTGAACTGGAGCAACCACGTTAAAGATGCATGGTCAGTCCGGAGCAGGAATCTTCTGCCATAGAGGTAATGATGGAAATGTTCTATGGCTTTTACGATGGCGAGTAGCTCTTTCCTGGTGGTACAGTAATTTCGCTCCGGTTTAGACAGGCATTTACTCCAATAGGCAATGACATGTTCTTGACCATCAATTTCCTGCGACAGAACAGCACCGACACTCTCATGGCCGGCATCTGTATCAAGTATAAACTGTCTGTCGGGCTGTGGATACGTCAAGATAGGCGATGATGTTAAGGCCTCTTTAAGTCGCTGGAAAGCTTTTTCACATTCATCTGTCCACAGGAACTTCTGTTTGGCTTCCGTCAGCTTGTGGAGTGGTCTGGCAATATTTGAGAAACCCTTTACAAACTTCCTGTAGTAAGTGCATAACCCCAGGAAACTTCGTAGTTGGTGTACATTTTCAGGGCGACTCCAGTTCTCGACTGCAGAGATCTTCTCAGGATCAGTTCTCACACCTTCGGCAGAGATGATATGGCCGAGGTAGCTCACTTCACGACGGAACAAGTTACACTTGCCTGGATTCAATTTGAGGTTAGCCATTCTGAGTTTCTCCAGCACCTTTCGGATGTTTCGTAGATGGTCTTCAAAGGTGCGCCCCACAATGATAATATCATTAAAATACACCAGACAGGCTTCATAGGAAAGTCCTTTTAGCACTGTCTCCATCAGGCGTTCGAAGGTGGCAGGTGCATTACATAATCCGAATGGCATAACTTTAAATTGCCACAGTCCTTGTCCCGTGGTGAATGCAGTCTTCTCACGATCATCAGGATGTAATTCTACTTGCCAGTAACCGCTCTTCAGATCCAACGTCGAGAACCATTTATTGCCAGCAAGTGTGTCTAATGTGTCGTCAATTCTGGGAAGAGGGTAACTGTCTTTCTTCGTGATGTCATTCAAACGACGATAATCCACACAAAATCTTGTTGAACCATCCTTTTTTCGCACCAGTACTATGGGAGAGGCCCAAGGACTCGTTGATGGCTCGATGACATCATTGTGCTGCATTTCACTTAGAAGTTCAGTGACCTCTTCCTGTTTAGCAAATGGAAGTCTTCTCGGATGTTGTTTGATTGGAGGATGATTTCCTGTATCAATTCTGTGCTGGGTGATGTTCGTTCTCCCGACGTCTTCAGGTGTTCGAGAAAAAAGGTCTTTAAATTCTTGGAGTAGCTTCTCCGCAGCACATCTCTGTTCTTTTCCTAACTCTGCATTCTTGAGTAGTTCCGTTGTTAATTGCTCAGAAGACTTGGATTCGGTTGATTGCGTGGGGCGGTTGATGCATGTGACAGGGGTGCAGGTTGCCAACACCTCATCCTTCTTCACTGTCCGGACCTTATCGCTGATGTTTGCGACTCGCACAGGAATAGTACTCTTTGAGAGATCAACTAGAGATGAAGCTACCAGAACTCCTCTTCGGCTATTGTCTGTATTCGGGTATTCAATCAGTCCATAGCGGAAGTATTGCTTTGTAGGTGGTGTTCCTGAAACTATTGTCTCTGTGCGTGGAGGGATGGAAATTTCAGACTTGGCTGTTATCTGGCAAATTGTCTGAATGTCTTGATTTTCAGTGTTGAACACAGCGATGTCTTCCGAACTCGAATGCAGTTCATTTTTCTTGAAGTCCAATTGAAAGTTAAATTTTCTCAGGAAATCAATTCCAATGATTAAAGGATCTCTTATATCAGCCACATATGCCATATGATGGTAACTGGCATTCCCAAAAGTGATGGCCAAGTTCATTTTTCCATATATTTTGATTCCGTCTCCGGTCACAGTCTGGAGTTTAACGCAGGGCGGCGTCCAGATGATCTTCTCTTTTAGTTCTTTAGCCAAATCCGCTCTAATGACAGTCACGTTGGCTCCCGTGTCCAGAATCATCCGGCAGGCGGTGTTGTTGACTTGGCCATAGACGTGAAGTCCATTATCGCCGCCACTCATCGATGAAACATGAAATACTGTAAATTGGGGCTCTTTAATTTTAGGCAACCTCCGCCCCGCGAGATGGCCTCCTCTTAGTTTCCCTGTAGTGATGGTGAAGACGGGTGATTTCCTATAGTTGGTCGTACAGGGCAGTTCCTCTTCACGTGACCATCCCCTCCACAGCCCCAGCACTTTATCTTCCGGTCCTTTATTTCCTTTTTATTCTCCAGGCTGCGCAATCTCTTTAAGATCTCTTCGATACTTCTCTTCATTTCATTCTCATCAGCAGGCGTATCGTTTAATGAGACTGCTCTTATGGTATGGCGGTCTTTACGGGAGGCTTGTTGGGCTGCCTCTATCCTAAGTGCATAGCCTAAAGCTGATTCTACGTCTCTGATGTTGGAAAGTCTCAGCGCTTTTTGAATTTCTGGATCCCGAACAGCATCGATAAAGTACTGAAGAGCTAAGTTGTTTCGAGTATCAGCTTGACAGTCTGAGAATGCTAGGTGTGACAATCTCTGAATGTCCGCTGCCAGCTCTTGCAAACTTTCGCCCGTTTTCTGGTAACGGGACTTTAGCTGGAGGCGACTATAGTCCTTAGAACACTTCTCTCCGAACCTTAGCTCCAGTGCTCCAGTCAGGGCCTCGAAGTCGTTCCTTTCTTCTTTAGAAACATTTCTCAGGATCTCGGCTGCATCTCCCCGTAATGCTGCTGCTAAGTGGACTGACTTGGCGGCAGAGTCCCAGCCGTTAGCTTCAGCAACGATGGAAAACTGCGTCTTATATACATGCCAGGAGGAACTGCCATCGTAGGTAGATAGCTTAATAAATTCCTGATTCTGGATTCTTCTCTCTTTCTTTTCAGTTTCCTGGGGCATGGATTCTAACTTTTCTTCCATTTTTTTCTCCAAATCTTCTTCTATTCTCTTAAACTTGCTTTCTATCTCTGAAACCCTTCCTTTCAGCTCTTGATCAAAGTTTTCTTTAAATTTCTCCTCAAAATTCTCTTCTATCTTCATAAATCTCTCTTCAAAATTCTTTTCTACTTTCATAACATTTTCCTCGATCTTCATTGCTTTCTCTTCAAAACTCTCTTCTATTTTCAAAACTTTCTCTTCTATTCCATCTATTCTGCTTCCCATATCCGATAATTTACTTTCAATCACTTCCTTTACTGTCGAAAGTTCTCTCTTCACCTCGTCTTGATTAGATTTAATTTCTTCGGTCAAACTGTCTTTCAACTCTCTTTGCGATGTTTCCATTTTCTCTTGTGCTACCTTCATTTCTTTCATCTCTTGACTCAGGCTATCTTTCATCTCTCTTTGCGATGCTTCCATCTTTTCCTGTCCTGTTTCCATTTTCTCTATCAATCCGGTTTCCATCTTTTCCTGTCCGGCTTTCATTTCCTCTATCAATCCAGATCTTAACTCATTCATCTGAGCAGTGAGTCCTTCTAGAAATTTCTTCATTTCTTGTTCCATAGCTCTCGTTATCACCATTCACAGACAATCCCGCTTCTGACACCAGAAATGTTGCGTACTTGGGGTTTCGTGAGTTGTCTGAGAATGAAAGGCCAAACGTACAAAAATTCAGTAATTTATTCACAGAAAATTCCAGAAAAATGCAGGTCTATAAACCAAGTATCAGCTTCAATTCAAACAGTAAACACAGCTTAAACAACAGCTGTCAATAGCAAATCCACAGTACAAACTGTATACCAATAACACTTGAAGCAAGTCTCTCTCAAAGAGGCTCAAAAGCAATGCAAGCACTAGCGAAGCTGGCTGAGATCTGAACTGAACTGACCGCCTTGGCGGGAAAGCGCTTCCTTATATACTGTTCCATGGAACCCAGATTTTTCGAGAAAACTCTAGAAAGTGGTCAACCAATCAACTTACAGCTTCCATATTTGGTATATCCCATATAAGGATTTTCTCGCCAAGGTCGCCAAAAAAATCCCCAAGGTGGGAAAAAGTCGCCAAATTTGGCGCCAAATGCATTACCTGCATTACTGGGGCTTTTTAATGCGTTTTTAAGGGAAAATAAGGCTATTTCAACGCTAAAACGTCTAGAAATGCACAAAATTAGCATTTTATCAACTTACTAAGCCTCTTTGAAAGAATTTATACAAAAATAAACACAATTATTTACAATTTCGTAACAATATTTATATGAAAAATTTACAATTTCGCTATGTTGATAAAATCGTAAATTACGAATAATTTACGAAATTTTCCTATTAGAATATTTGTATTCAATCATGTTCAAACAAATATCATAAACGTAATTTTGAAGTTGTCTAACGTATTTAGGATCCTCAAAATGGAAGTTTATGCTCAATTTTGCTTTATTCTGACATGTTAAATAAATCGTAAATTCCAAATAACTTACGAATTTTTTAAATTGGAAAAATCATAGTCTATGATATTCATGCCAGTATCCTAAATATTATTTCGAAAGTGGTTTGACATCTTTACGATGAAAATCTCTCAAAATTGACGTTTATGTGAAATTTTCCCCTATACTGCCATGTTAAGAAATTCGTAAATTTCCAGTAACTTGCGGAATTTTCTAAGTAGCATATTTATAGTTACTGATGTTCATTCCGGCATCAAAACTGATATTTTAAAACTGGTCTGACATTTTTATACTAAAAAGTTTTCATTTAATGCACGTTTAAGTGATTTTTTGTGCTATTCTCCCATGTTAAGAAAATCGTAAATTTCGAATAACTTACGAAGTTTTTAAAATCGAATGTTGCAAATGAATAGGGTTCTTGCCAGTGTCGAAAGTAATATTTTAAAACTGATCTGACCTCTTTGCGACAATTTGTTCTTGAGATATCGTGTACACAGACTAACAAACTAACGGACTGACCCACTAACAGACTAACAGACACCCTACAGACAGACACCATAGAAATTTTGTCATTTTCGGATTCCTCATACCTGAAAACGTGTAGTAAAGTAAAAAAAACCGAGGTCGTGCTATGCCCATACTGTTTTTGGGAAAATAAGGAAGGGGGGGGGGTGTAGAGATTAATGGCTATTGAAGAATATACGCGTGTCCTAGAGCAAAGTAAAATATTCTTCGTGGACGGTGTTCACAGAAATTAAAAAAAAAAAAAAGTCTCAAAAAATTCTCAAAAAATTCTGAATGACCAGCTCAATGAGTGCGAAATACGTTTGAATGATTAGTAGATAAGTCTTCATTAGTCATCACAATATCATTGGTATGATCGTCTTTAATCATTATCAGACTTTTAATTACAAATTTAGGAGATAATCTCCGTTCATTAAATCCTAATTTTTAATTGACGTGTTTTCAGGAAGGAATTTACCTGTAGTAGCTCACTGTGAAATCTATGTTCCTACTTAGCAGTTATATTAGGGCTAATTGGTAAATACTTGCGAACTAGAAGCATTTATTCCCCATTCGTAATCTGAGCCTTCTTTCTTGGCTTGAAACTTTTTATATCACTGTATATATACACTGCATAAAAAAAGTAGACGGACACTTCTTTACAATTTTTTAAAACCCTGTCTTTGTTTAATAGGAAATGTAAATTAAAATTCTTTAACATGATTACACTTATCAATCTTCATATTTTGGACAGACAAATAAAAACATTCGATTATTTATACATTTAATGTAGGGAAATGCAGAAAAGAGAAAATATATACATTTGCACAATATATTTTTTTAAAAAAAGTAGACGGACACTGGTCAAAAACTGCAATTATCTAAGTGGGTGCTTCTTGCGGAATACCAGTTTTGCATGTACATGTACATTTGGCGTTTTGCCAATTGCTAACGTGCTTGACAAGATGGTTTTACGTAGTTAAATTTCTTGAAGATGAATGCGCCATGCCACGAGGAATTCCTCTAACTGATTACCAGAATGGACAGATTATAGCACTGAAAACTGTTAATAAAGGAGTCAGAGAAATTAGTAGGCTACTTCTAATGAGCAAAAGTAGCATCAGCGATTTTCTACGTGCTCCTGAAGCCCATGGCGTAAGGAAAAAGAGTGGCCGGCCAAAGAAACTTTTGCTTAGAGACCAAAGAAAAATTTTTACTGAGGTGAAAAAAACTAGAGCATCAACTCCCAGAGTTCGAATAAGCACAGGAATTACTAACGTAACTTCTCAGACAATTTATAACTACATTAAGCACTCAGAGCTCTTTCAATATAAAAAGAGAAAACATCATCCATGCTGGAAGGATCACCACGTGACAGAACGCCTACAGTGAGCTCAAAACTATATGTCTTGGACTACAGAATGGATATCTGTAGCTTTTTCAGATGAGAAAAAATTTAATTTAGACAACCCAGATGGATATCAATATTATTGGCACAGTTTGGAGAAAGAAGACGAAGTGTACTCTACTCGACAAGTTGGTGGTATTGGCGTGATGGTGTGGCTAGCTGTTGGCTAAGGTGGAAGGACAAATTTAGTAAGTAAGAAGCAGAGTCACAAAGGTTATATTGAAACACTAAGCAGTGAGCTTTTGCCATTTGCGTGTGATCTTGGAGGAGAAAACTAGATATTCCAACAAGATGAAGCGCCAATACACACTGTTAACGTTAAAAAATGGTTTCATGAGAACAACTTCAATGTTTTACCCTGTCCAGCGAAGAGTCCGGATATGAATCCTGTAGAAAACATTTAGGCTATACTTGTTCATAAAATTTATGAGGGTGGACGCCAGTATGAATCAATTCACCAGCTCAAAGAAGCTCTTACAAACATTTGGGAAATTTTCTGTCAAAAAAAAATTCATAATATCATTGTTTCGATGCCTAACAGAGTATACGAACTTATTAAAGCAAATGGGTGACGAACCCCTTACTAGAAACGTTTTGTTTTAGAGATACAAGATGTGTCCGTCTACTTTTTTAAAGAAAAATTACAGTGCAAATATGCACCATTTTTGTTTCCTGATTTTTTCCACTACATAATTCAAAAGGATTGAATCTATATCCAAAAAATAACAATATATGATGTCTCAAGAATATAATTATATTAGAAAAACCTCATTACTCTAATTAAAGAAATAAACGGCTTTAAAGTATTACAAGTAAGTGTCCGTCTACTTTTTTTATGCAGTGTATATATATATGTTACCGGCATAATTATTAGCTCAGTGTCATTTAAGTGGATCATTCTAGTTTTACAATATCCCAAAATACTTTCTTTTTAATGTGGCATATAATGTTTGTGCTCTTAGCTATAAGAAAAATAATTACAAGATAAAAGAACTTTTTATTTACCATGTTCTTAAATTTTCTGTTGAATCATATAAACGCTACAGCAAGCAGCGGGAACCCTAAACAATTGGCTAAAAGTATAAAAAAATTCATTGCTATCGTGTTTTGAGCTATTATGAAATTTTCAAATGGTCGAAAAATTTGTTAAAAATCAATTGCAAGCTTTGTACTGGTAACGCTACCGAAGGTAGCAGGGTCCCGAAACAGTTGGTTAAAAATAATTTAAAAATGCATTTTCACAGTGTTCTGAACTATTCTGAATGTTTCAAATGTCTATCTACTTGGGAAGTTTAATAAATTTTCTGTTGAATCATAAACGCTGCCGAAGGCAGTAGGGACCTGAAACAGTTGACTGAAAGTATTAAAAAAAATGTATTGTCACCGTGTTCTGAGCTGTCCTGAAAGTTACAAATGTCTAGCTAGTCGGGAAGTTAGTAAAAAATCGATTGCAAGCTTTGTACTGGACAAACAATCAAGAATCGAAGTTAATAAAAACATGGTAAAATACTTTAGACATAATCTTAAATAAATAGTGTAATGTTTCTTTATTTTAATTTCGGTGCTTACAAAATACTTATTTAATTGCCTACAACAAGAATAATATTTGAAACATTAAAATTTGAATAATTTATTGATCATATTTATTCATTGTTTGCGCAGATATATGCCTCTATTATCATATCAGGCACGAAAGTAACTAGAATTACAAAATCAAATGACCCGCCTCTACCCCCCCCCTCGCTTTGAAACAAATGTGTGTAATTATTTAAAATGCACTTATATTCATTTAATTATCATCTATTACTCGATTTTTAAAAAAATGTGATTCATAATTTTCATTAGTTTGTACGTAAAAATAATTAATATGCATTATAATGCAATTATAATGCTGTTATAATTTACACGTACTGTTATATTGCTCCTATAATTAGCAACATTGATATTTTCGTACATGCGCATATAACTACATCATTACATCTATTGAATAATTCTTCTTGCTCTGCCTCCCCCCTCCCAGCCCCCCCCCCAAAAAAACAAACAAACAAACAAGTTAACACACCTATGATATCAAATTTATTATTTATGGGATAGATTACGATTATTTCACTATATTTTAAGCAATTACAACCAGAAACGAATTGATAATCATCATGACCCATACAGCCACTGATATCCGTTAGACATTTAAATTGCATCCAATGATCCATAAAAGGTGCAAAATATCTAAAGAAAGTCCATTAAAAGTCCTGGATATCCTGAACTAATTATAGATATATATTAGATGTTTAATATACTATTAGATGTTTATAGAAGAAATTTAGACGTGGCTTTTTTTTTTTTTATGTCTAATGCATGTAAACATGTTAGATCAAAACATGATTTGGATAATTTCAATATCTATTAGATCTAACAAGTCTAATTATTGGATATTTGGAGACTTATCGGATATGTAATAGACATTTATTGGATGTAAAAAAGAGTGGCATTTGTCGTGCTAATGGATATCTGTAGGATATTTATAGACGCTTAATGGATCATTTTTTAAAAATTTTATGCAGTGTTGGGCATAATTGATTAAAAAGTAATTTAATTGCAATTGAATTACAATTATAATTATTTCACTGTCAATCAATTAACAAGTAAATGATTACAAATAAATTGAATTACTTATTCTATTTATTTGTAAAAATTCAATTTATTTGTAATCAGTTACTTGTTAATTGATTTGACAGTAAAATAATTTTAACTGTAATTACTTTTTAATCAATTTTGCCCAATACTGGTTTATAGATGTCTTATGAATGTAAGTGGGTGTGTGGGGGAGGAATCTGATTTTCGCATGGTGATTTATAAATTCGATTACTCACAATTTCTGCATTTAACGATTTTCTGTCTTGAACAATATCTGCTTTTAAACGTGAGAAAAACAAATATTGCATAATCTTACCTTTATATATCTATGGACTGACACTCCGCATTTAAGTGAAATACATTGTCGGAATTAGATGTGAAATTAAAGGGAGCCTAAATGCGATAAATATTTATAAACATCCCCCTATTATCAAAATGTATTGTCTTAAGATTTTGAGAGATGTAAAGACCATGACGAAAAAGTGGTTATTTGGTGTTAAAAGAAAAAAAAACAAAACAAATTTTTATAATCGCTATTTCAGTATTTTTTGTCGTATTTGGTGAGAAGTAGCGGAGAGGGATAATGAACAATGTGTAGAGAAATAGAAACATTTTCTAGGGAAAACTTTAAAAATGTGGCAAAAAGGTTCACAAATTATTCTTAAGTTTTAGGAGTTTCATTAACTTGCATTTGAATAAAATTCTGGGATTAAAATTACCAGTATAAGAACTTTGTTGTATTTATGGATTATTACATTTAGGAACATTGACCTTAACAACTAGTTACGTACCTTGCCTTTTAATCACTAAATGACCTTCTGGTTTAGAGGTTTCTATGATAATTTAAACTCGTAGATGTTTGGAATTTAGTAATTATAATTCAATATTTTATAATTACGCGTTTTTTTTTTTTTTTTTTTTTTTTTTGTCTAACCTTCAGTTGTCAGGTGTCGATTTTTCGACCCAGTTCAGGCATTCACACATTTTTTTTTTTTTTTTTTTTTTTTATTGAAACAAAAATATTATATCTTTTTTTTTTTTCATTGATATGGCCTGAACAATAATTGTTACCAGAAGTAAATTTTTGTTGTTGTTTAAATCAAACTGTTTTGCTAATTCAACCAATATTTGTTTAAAAAATCGCTGATCGAAAGAAATTTTGTTTTTATCCTGTACATCACACGCTCACTGGAAATTTACATTGACGTTGGTTACCATGCCGTTTGTTATCGATTAATCTATGAGAATTACTTTTATTTTGAAATATACTTCTTTTGATTAT
This sequence comes from Salticus scenicus, assembly GCA_963930645.1. NCBI lineage: Eukaryota > Metazoa > Arthropoda > Arachnida > Araneae > Salticidae > Salticus > Salticus scenicus. The sequence goes on from OZ005655.1 coordinate 233,050,939, forward strand.
TCGAAATAAATGTATTTGATTAACAGCACAAAATAATTTTTTTTCAACAACGTATCCTTTTCATTGTGAACGCTTCTAGTATTTCGGAATCTATTTCCAGCTGCAAGTCCTAGTCTTATAATCATTAATACACACACACACACACACAAGTATAAGTCAATTATTAACCCATTAACATCCACGTCCCATTTTTAGTCTTAATAAAATGATATGCACTGTTTCAGATTTTTTTTCATTTTTTTTTTTCTTTTTAATGACAGAAAGCAGTAATATAAGCAATCTTACCAAATTCATTTCTACTATTAATTGAGGCCTCGTAGAGTTCTTAAAATTTTACACTTTACACACTACAATTTCATTATATTGTCACCACTATTTTAAAACAATTTTTTACATAATACAATTTTAGCATTAAAATACTCAAGGCGACACACACGCACAAAAAAAAGAGACAATAGGGCTTACAATATAATAAAATGCATGGAAAATTTTTAAAATGCTGCGAGGCATGTTAATTATAAATTTCGCAATTTAGATGGCCCTGTTATTTACCTTATCTCAATACTGAAATTTTGATCTATGCTTAGATATCCCGTCTAAATTCAAGATGAACAAAAATATTCATTACAATACTTTATTTGGGAGGTCTGTGTTAAAACATGTAAATGAGAAGTCTTAACATTTTTCCCTGAAACGCCCAGCGAGAAGACAGGCTCTAATTTTAAAACTAACTAAAGAAAAGCTTAAATTTCGTATTTTTATACTCTAGAAGTCCAAATTAACTTAGATTACAATTATTCATTAATAAATATTTAGAAGAATTATTGTTAAAAATGTACTGTTACTAGATGTTTCGTTTTTACAGAAACATAAAAATTTTATGAAGAAATGAGTTCCATGTGCTATTCGTGACTATATTTTGGTAAATCCGTGTTCTGAGTACCGTGTTTCTAGACAAATTTTAGATGCCATAAGATTCTTCACAATGTTTTCAGATTCATATTTTCACAAAAACTCTCAGAAGTTACAATGCATTCACATATAGACCCAGGGATTCAAAAGCTTTTAGTTCAACATTCAAAATAGATATATTTTGGAAGACTCGTATAATAAATGTTTCTTAACTCGATAAAAGCTCCAATGAAGTCTTAAATAGATATAGGAAACCAAAAGCTTATATTTCAGCTTTTAAATAGACAATGTTTTTGAGATTCGTGTAATAAATCATTCTTAAATAGTATGATAAAGTGCAGAGATCGTCGTGAAGAGTAACGTAAGTGGCTTTTAAAACGTATTTAAATATATGTATTCATGTGTAACTCTGCAGATACTGTGCACTTTTAAAATGGTCATAAGATGAAGTTTTAAGATTTTTACATATTAGAAAGAATGATTTTATAGTTTAAGTAATGTCATTATTCAGTAGGAGTAATAAATACCGACGTATTAGTTAAAATGCAAAAAACGTTAATTTTTAATTAAAATGATCAGATTTTACATTTAGCGAAACTGGAGTGTAAAGTTAAATTTTTATACAACTATATGAAACATGGTAGGGCCATGCCCTCTGCTTACCGTGCGGATGCTCTACCACTGAGACACCCTGATTGATTACAAAATCGGCACTTCTCACGTAACATAATATAGGTACCGTAGGCAAAGTCACCGTGTCTGCAAATGTAGATTTAAGAGGTGAACATATTTATTATAATATAACTCCGATACACCACTTAAGTTTTGCTTAGAAATATTATTTATCAGACAAGAATAATATTTCTGAGTAAAAATAATATTCATGGCTGATGAATAATATTTTTGTACACTATTTCCGATTTTACATGTTTTTATCAAAATGGTAATTTAGCATTTTTGTGAGCATGATATTTAAAATCCATTTTACGTATTGATTTAGATTCTTTACCCTTCTTAACAGGCCCGTAGCTAGACTATGTTTCTAGGAGGGGCAAACATTTTTCTAGGGGGGGCAAAACATTTTTGGAAATTTTCGATATTTTATCATTTTTTAACCCCCTAGAAAGCTTTGCGCTGTACATTTTAGACAAGATTCTTCAGTTATAAAATAAAATCTTTCTAAATCATCATCATCTTCTTCTTTTCTTTTTTCTTTTTTTTTTTTTTTTTTTGTTGTCGTTAACTGTTGTCCTCTCATAACAAATAACAGGGATGACAGATTGCCACCAGTATTTTCTTACAAAAGTTTCTAGCCTATAAAATCACAAAAATAATTGGCCCACGAACGGCCGAACGGTTCTGCGCTCAAAGCTGGTAGACGTGAGGTGCCAGGTTCGATCCCAGGTCGCGCTTGTCGGCCTAGCCGTTTGGAGTTTTCCGTGGTTTTCTCCGAAACTTACGTAAATACAGGTTGGGACCCCTTAGAAAGACCCCAACGGAGGGCACTACCCCTCAGGCCTAGGACCTACAACAGTCAATCAACCTTATTCCCAAATCCACAAAAATAATTGTAAAAATGTGATAAAAATTCCTGTATAAAAATACTGGTGGCAAAAAAAGTCATCCCTGAATTAATTAATATATTTCATACGACATAAACACTCCTGGCTTTTTTATTATACAATATTTATTAATATATGATTTAGAATCATTTACATTAATATTTTTTTCAAATATAAGAAATGGCATATAATATGAAAACACATAGTAAAAGGAGAATATACACTACAAGAATAAGTGTTTGAGCACTTTGGATGTCACACGTTTACTTGTTTGTGTGGGCTAAGGGCCAATTGGCTACACTAGGGCTCTAGCTTGTATCAACGCAATTTCTGGAGAAAATCATGGGAAACTCAAATGAACTAACCTGATGAGCCCGGCATGGAATCGAACCCCGCACCTTGAGTCTTCCATCTCTAAGAGCAGAGATTGAGGTTCTAAATAACACTGTGTCTAAATAACAGTTGTGTTTTTAATTTATCTTTATATAGAGAAAAACACAAATTTCTATCTTTATTTGTAAAGCAGGCTATTGCATTATTATTGAGTGGGTTAAAACCGATCGATTGCATAAGGGCCCGCATTTGCACATGTTTTGGAATAGGAAAAAAAAAAAAAAAACTCGAAAAACTTTAGACGGATAAGTCAAAGAGTCGATTTATCGATCCCCGCACCCCCTCTTCTAACTTTAAAAGCAGAACCTTGTGCTTTGAAGAATAGAGTATTTTTAATAACTGCTTACACAGAAAATTAGTTTTTTTTTTTTTTTTTTTTTTTTTTGGTAATGCTGGCTAAAGTTTTATTGACCTCTAAGATATTTAAATTAGATAATGAAATTACTTTGATTTTAGTTTCAATAATGACAATGTAAAAAGTGGGGAGGAGGGATAAAGAAAAGAAATATTATTTCTTAAATGGATAAAAAAAGAAAACACATTTTATTATTTTTAACTTATAAACAATGTTAAATATCATTAAAAATATCGAAAAATGAAAAGTATATGTGGAAATATTTGTATTTTGCCTAAATTATAAATAGTCTATATATATATATATATATATATATATATATATATATATATATATATATATATATATATATGTTGCTAAAATAAGTAAGAAAATAACGCACAACATAATTTTAAAGTTATAAACAAAGTGAAATTTCATTAAAAATGTAAAATAATATATATATATATATATATATATATATATATATATATATATATATATATATATATATATATATATATATTATGCTTTTAATATTTTAATTAAGTTAATGAATAACCTATGTTTCTATTTTTAAATATTAAATCCTTTTATCTAAATCACATACTAGACTAAATGAAATGTTCTTTAAAGATTATATTAAAAAAAAAAAAAATTTTTTTTGGCTCTAATAAAGAGTAAATGTTTAATGTTAGTCCACAGATAAACATTGCATCTTCATTGTTTATTTATAAAGCAAGCTGTTTTGTTATTTTAGAGAATTTTCGAGCTATTTAATGTAATAAATAAATTAGATTGATTTATGATTTAATAATAGAGCTAATAGAAAAATAAATAAATTAATTAGAATGCATATACCGTTATTTTAAATTTATAGAAAATATTGTAAGTCTCATTTAAAATGTAGAAAAATGAAAAATATCCCCAATTTTATTTTAACATTTTAATTAAATTTCTAAATAATCTAAAATAATGAAAAATAAAAGATAAATGCAGGAAATACTTATAATTTAAATTAATTACTAAGCTAAAAGTTCTATAATAATAAATATATAAAAAATATCTCTTTGGGTTCTAAAAATCTGTTTGGATAAAAAATCTCCCTTATCAAAAATTTTCGCGTACATAACCGCTCTTTCTTGGAGAAATTTTTAAAGAATCTTGCGTAAAAGTTTAGTGTAAACAATATGTAAGAAAATCCATGATTCAGAATACTTTCAACTGACCGCCGTTCCCCCCCCCCCCCTTCTTTTTTTCCTTGAATGTTGAAAATCACTCTCTTATCAAGAGAGGGGGATGCTGCGGATCTTTGGAGGCGGCCTCATTATCAGAAAAACAACATTTTCCCCAATACTCTTTTCTCCTTCCCTTTATGTTATTTAGAATGATAAAGGCAATAATAGCCTAGTGATATAGCCTAGTTGCATCCGGGCTTCCGGATGCGCTATTGTTGGAAAAACTTCAAAGCAAAGCATAGAAAATTCACAGATACTGCCTCTGACCCCCCAGTTATCTCAGCGAGGGTTTCGAACCGAGTTCCAAAGCCTTCGAACGGCTTTGAATCCGCCTGACCACATGAAAGAGATCTGAATAATGACGACCCTTCCAACCTCATATGGGACGGCGCCCAGTTTTCTGTTTTACGACTTCACTCAGTAGGTGTCTATAGGACTCAGGACTTGAGGAAATGGTCACTCCATGGTAGTTTTGTTTACATTCATGTTTCAGGGAATCGAGGTATTAGGTCAGAAAGAAAACAAATCGAATAAAAGAATTACGCACAAATTTTTTATTTTTCAGGGAGTGGTCAATTGGGATCCTCTGCCAGGATAGGATAAGAATAATAATATTTGTTGTAGGGTTAATATGAGAAGAAGAATTTTAAAATGTTGAAAAACATTTAACTTTATAACATTAAAAAGTTATCATAAAAAAGAAAGAGAGAGAGAGAGAGAAGAAAAGAAAGAAAGAAAGAATTTTTATGCATACGTGCAGTTATTCTTTACTTTTTATTTATTTTATTTTTTACAACTTAAATTGTGTGAAATTGGTGCTTTTGTTATTTAAAAAACATTTTTAATATTTTACTTGAACTACTTTTCAAATTAATTAAAACTGTCTCCTAAAATAAAAATAACGAAAGATGCTCCTGCAATGAAGCATACTAAGCAAGTAATGAACCTATTTACATACATTATACATATAAAAGTTAAATAAAGCTTTAATATCAGTGCTTTGAATATATAAACCCAATAATGCATTCAACAAATTACTCATAGAAAAGCCCTATTGCTTTCAAGAAGCAGAAATCATACCTATAACATTCTTATAACTTTTAGCTCAACCTAATTAAAACGCTATCGTGTTCACCCACACAAAAACATACTCGCTTACATACATCACTATAAAAATTAGAAAAAAATAATTCAATTTAACTCAAAATATACACGAAAATATCACAGTCAAAAATTTTCATAATTACGATATTTTCCTTGCATTGTTTGTTCGGAAAACAAAAAGCAGTATAACGTAAGATCGTACACCTTAAAACAAATAAAAATAGCACATATATTTTAAAATTTTTATGACGCACAAATACTCTATTCGGAAATCTATTTTCATCGTAAATTTTACTATTTAATAAAATAAAATAAAGACGGATATGTTCATATGGTGTTTTTTATTAAACCGGCAGTGAATATCTCGAAAATGAGATATGAGTGAAAAAGATATTAACTTTTTGTGATCATAAATTCATTATGAGTTTTTGTCTTTTATTGATTTATATGTTTTGTAACATTATCACATGCATATTCAGTACTTTATGTATATATATATTATAGCTATGTTTTAATAAGTAATATATATATATTAATTTCTTGTTCAAATAAAAATAATAATCTTTACTTTAAAAAATAGCTGTAATCTGAAATATTTTTTTACTTAACAAATAAAAATAAATATGTATATATAAAGAGGAGTAGAAGCGTGCACGGGCATGAGCCAGAGACCCGAGTCCAACCCGGCCCTCAGATCTTGTTCATTTGGTCTCGGACCAGGACAGGCTCGGACATTTTTTTTTTTTTTTGGTATATACACGCGCCAGGCTAAGCCTGGATTAAATTTTCCCCGGGCTGTGTCAACGTGAAAAATTTTTTCACACTTCATTCGTTAATTAACAAAGATTGTAAATAATAAAGCATTTCTTTAATCAATTATTTCACACAATATTATATGCTATTATGTTACATGAAATATTTTGTTTTGCTAAAAAGTGTTCATAGCTTCAACGGGGTACATGACACTTTGGTCCCGCCGTTTTGGTCCCGCCACTTTGGTCCCGTCGAATTGGTCCCGCCACTTTGGTCCCGAGGAAATTTTGGTCCCGCCGTTTTGGTCCTGCCGTTTTGGTCCCGCCGCTTTGGTCCCGATATCAGGAATAATCAAAGTATTACAGAAAAAAAGCGAAATTCTTTTTCATATTTCGAATTTTTGTCATTTGACTTGAAAAGATGGGGATGGGAAAAGTCAAAATTATTATCATCATTATTATTATTATTATTATTATTATTATGCAACAGAAAGTTGTAGTAACAAATAAAACTGAAAAAACGTCTAAAATTTTGAAATTTAGAGTTTTTCTCTGTAAGATAGAGGAAAAAGGACAGCAAATACTTGAGGGAACTTCGGGCAAAAGAGAACTTTGACGAATGTTTTCAATTGGAGAGTTGAATATCTACAACCTTTGTTGAAAATGATCTAACTATAGAACACATGGAACAGAAAATTTATTATTTCGGATCGAATTTTGAATGATAAAGGTATTAGTTATCAGCGTAGATGTAAGCCTTGTTAATTTATCTAAGTCTGCAAAATTTCAGTTTAAATAAAATACAAGGTTTTTAATATAAAACACTGTAATGCGGCTGTTAATTATATCATTAATATTTAGACAGAGTGCTCGAATACAAAATTTGTAGGAAATCGATGCTTTATCGAAGTATCTCCTAAATGTTGGAGTTTAATAATAAAAGAAGATGCGAGGAACCTAAATAATGATCTCGGGAATAATTTGTACAGATCTGCTAAACTTAAGTCATTTCCTTCTCTGTCAATCTGGATATATTTGTCAAACACAGGAAATAGTTACAGATTATAACCACTTACAATATTCTTTATGAAAATGTCCATTAAAAGCCCCTCCCACCCCCTTTCTTTTTCAAATGCGCTGAAACAAAACAGTGAAATTCCTTTTCATTGTCTGTGGGAGAAACAAGTGTGAAACGAATCCCAAGGTGCTGCAGAGATTTCAATGCGGCAAAGCCCGACTAACAAAATTTTTTAGTGCCCCCCCCCCCCCCAAAAAAAAAAGGCCCCTATTATTATACTATGATTTATAGCAGGCGAGGCAGACTGACTGGAAAAAGTATTTAAACAACAAAAAAAAAAAAATTATCTGTTTCTGTTTTTAGTTTTAATAAAATTACTTCACTGAGCCAAATATAGATGCTGCCGGATTATAAGTTTCCGGATTATCGCAGCTTCACCGTACGTTAATTGTACAATTTCATGTATTTCAAATGATCTTATGTACAGTACCAATCAAGATTTTATTTTAAAATTTTATTTATAAAAATAAAACACAGTTGAATTAGAAGACGAAAAAAAAAAAAAAAAAAAACTTCGGGGATTTAGATCATATATTTTTAACCATTAGTAAAATTTTGTGCCCCTCAGAAATTTCGTGCCCAAGGCACGAGCCCCGGGTGCCCTTGCGATAATCAGGCCCTGCAATGAGGGCATTGTTTTTAGTCATAGAGACACATCAGACAGATATATTTATTTATTTATTTTTAAACATATTATTAAACTAAAAAGATAAAAAAAATTGTACATCAACACTTTCTGAACATTTATGCTTGCAATGCGAGCAGTTAATTAAATATTGGACTACTTACATTTTTTTCATTTTTAAAATAAAACCATTGTAATTCAAAGAAAAGTAATTTATACACATATATATACGGTTAACGTAATTAAATATCACGGACAAACAAACATGCATTTTATTATTATTATTATCAATACAACACAGATTTTGAAATAAATTCCTCTTACATTAATGATAAAAATTAAATCACAATCAAATCGAATGAAACGTATATCTCTCTCTCTCTCACACACACACACACACACACATATATATATATATTCAAATGTTCAAAGGCAGAAGGAGGCCGCTCACCACTATGCAGCAGTTTTGAACGATTTTAACCTCCAAAGGGGGGCTCTGACAACAAATGTCACATAACAATGTGAAATTTTGAAAGAACTCGTTTCTAGAGGTTAAGTCTCCCCAGTTGTTTATTGCATAAACATAAAAAAAAAAAAATAAAAAAAAAAAAAAAATACATTTGCTGCCGGATATAAAATCCCACCCGACAGAGGGCAGCAATTAATTAAAGAGACAACACATATATATTTATGAATAAATTCATATATAAATTCAAAAACTTCATAAATGATCCCAAGCTTATGCTTATGAAGAAGAGTCTATGGTGGGAGCAGGCCAATAATTAGTTCTTTGAAAGAAATAGCTTTCTACCACTAAAAACAAATTATATTTAATATCGTAAGCTTTCCTTTCTTTTTTTTTCCCTTTTTTTAAACAACATTTTTCTGTATTTTATTATTTTAAAAATAATTCAAACTTTATCAATAAATATAATTAAATGGGGATTCTTTTTTTAATAAGAAGGTACTGTTATTGTTAACAACTTTTAAAATCACAAAATTTTGTCACTGATAGTAAATTAAAAATTAAATTACAATTGAAGCAAGTTAAATCGAAATCAAATGAAAAAAATTGCAATTAAAAAATAAATAAATAAATAAAAATAAAAGTGTAATTACATAAAAAAAGAAAATAATAATAATAAATAAATAAATATATTAAATGCTCGTAAAAACATTAGTACAAAATTCTCCGAATCTCAATAGCTAGGCAGCAATCGTAATGTCGAAAATTTATATATTTATCTGTAAGATGTTCTTTAATTAAATATATTCTAAGAGCACTTCAATTTTCCTGTATCAATAAATATGTTATCATATTAAAAAACTGATATATATTTAAAAAATTGCAAAAAATTGGCGGGACCAAAATGTCTCGGGACCAAAATGTCTCGGGACTAAAATTTCCTCGGGACCAAAACGGCAGGACCAAAATGGCGGGACCAAAGTGGCGGGACCAAAATGGCGGGACCAAAGTGTCCTGCTTCGGCTTCAACGTGATTGTCTCTTTCTTCGCGCTCTGATTTCCGTAAATATTTTTAGCATGTCTCAAAAGGGATAAATGTTATTGAAGGTCACAATTACCCAATTCAAAGTGGCATAAACGTTGCTACAGTTTGAACACATGACACCCCCCCCCCCTCACCAAAAAAAAAAAAAAAAAAAAAAAAAAGAAAGAAAGAAATTAAATGCATCATGGTTTATGAAGCTTTATGTCCTATATTCCAGAGAATCTAAGGGTATGAACGTTAATTTTTAATTATTTTTCCTCTACTGTCTAGAGTAATGAAATGAACATCATTTTCCAGATGTGCAAGCGCATTTTTTTCCCTTTTATTTTATTTATTCCTTCATTTATTTATTTTGAAAATAGTTGGATTAGCATTAATATTCCGCTGACAGGGTCACACAAAAAGGTTCTGATACATTACGGGGTATAAACGGAAATTGATGAAAACAGACTTCAGCAGTACTACCCATTTTTAATACTTACCTATATTGTTTCATAATTATTTACACTTTCTGCCTCTGTGTGCGGCCTTCTGTCAGTCTGCAATAATGTGTTTTTGTTTACATGTTATTATCAGTCTTCTAATTGAGCCCAATTTTTGTTAACTGATGTTTTTCAGGTCGGGCCGGACCATATATCAAAATAAATAAATAAATAAACGAGACGTATCGGTCTCGGGCAGAAATTTTGATTGTTATACCGGACCGGGCCGTGTAAGGAAAGCTTTCTGCTCCTGCAGACCTCTTTAAAGAAGTGTGGAAATGCCCCTCCCTGTCTACGACCTGAATTGTATATATGCAAAATATGCACTTTAAGTGCGCAAAATGTCTTTTGGTTGTGTTTCATTTTCCAGAATTCTGCCTTCATCAATTTTCATTAATTAAAAAGACAGCGTCTGGTTCAGTTGTAATGTGGCAGTATTGTATGAAGAACACAAATTTCACCGAAATCAATTAATCACTTTCCACTAAAAGCACGGAAAACCTTTACAAAACCAAGAAAGCCAAGCTGCAATCACCAAGATAATTTGCGCCCGGTCTATGCGGATGGAGAGAATTTAAAGGTAAAAAGCGGACTTTTAAAAATGATTATGGTTTCATTTCTGGGGGGGTTAAGTTTTTATTTACAGACTCACGTTCAAAAAAAAAAAATTCCCTTTTATTATTATTTTTATTTTTTATCGAAAATCTAATTAACTAGATGCTAGGGCGGGCAGATTTTTCTTCAGGTCGGGCACTGCCCCCCCATCTAGCTACGGGCCTGCTTCTTAAGTGCCTGAAAATGAAAAGAACTGGACACATGGAAAGTTTTATAGCTGACTATGTATCGAAATTAAATTTTCCAATATAATTTTTGGTTGATTATCATTTTACAGAAACAATTAGAAATATTTTATGAGTTGACTATACGTGGAAATTACAGTTTCTAATATAACTTTTGGTTGATAGCATTTTATAAAAACAATTAGAAAAGTTTTATTAGTTGACTATATATGGAAATTAAATTTTCCAATATAACTTTTGATTGATAACATATTACAAAAACAATAAGAGAAATTTTATTTTCCTTTTTAGCATCACGATATTATGTTTCAATTAAAGTTTATAAAAATCATTAAAGAATTACGTGATGCATCTTATGCACGACAAGATGTTATTAAGCGTACAATTTCTCAAACAATCACTTATAAATAAGCCTTTTATTTTCTCATATTGTTAGAATACTTAAATTCAAAGTTGACTACCACTTTGTTTACAAAGTAAATGCTCCAGAAGCTTGAAAATTTAAGTTTATTACAAAGTTAAAAACATCAAAATTTCTGTAATTTTTGCAACAGTAAAAAGGTACACTGCCCTTAAAACTTAGTCATTGATACATTTCAATACAGGGTTAGAAATCTATAGTTTTTTTTTTTTTTTTTTTTTTTTTTTTTTTTAAACGCATTTAGCATTTTTATCAACATTTAGAAAAATGACTCCTAGCAAATAATTGGTAAGGTCAGAAAACACTGCTGGTTGTAAAGGAGACTAACAAAACTGGCTTGTAAAATGAAAATGGGGTTGGAATGTCATGAATAACAACAATAAAGTAAATGTCTTAGGAAGGCAATAAAAATCAGTCACTAAGATACCTACAGGGTGTTTATAATTAAACTTCTCCTATAAACAGCATCCTACAGCGCAAACGGGTGAACGGAATGTAACGAAATTTGATATATAGACTATACAAGAGATGCGCTCACGGAATTTAAAAAATCGTTCCAAAATGTCCACCAAAGGGTGGTTTTTCTGGAAAAACAGATTTAAGGGGACAGTGGACGTTTACTAAGCGAAAATCGAAAAAAAAATCGATTTTCCCCCCTTTCAAATATTACTGTAAACAACGAAACCTATCGTTTCGCGAAAAGCCGCAGGTGAATACGATTATTTTTTAAAAAGTTATAAGCATTTAAAAAAGTTAAATGTCCGTTTAGGTAAGTGTGAAAATAAATTTTAAATGCGTTTTTCCCAAAACAAAATTTTTTACATTTTTGTGTCTTCAAAATGCTCCTTGCGTCTTAATTTTGGATGAAAATCCATGAAATTTATAATTTAGCTTAATTTTCCATTTATTCATGAAACTTAGTATTCATTTTAGAATCTGATTTCAGAAAGTTTATTAAAAACTAATTAAAAGTCAATTAAGTGCGAAATTATGACAACAAATTAATATAACTATAAAAAACAATTTCTAAACAAAACACTATTCAAGGAATTTAATAAATAATAGCAACTTTTGTTTATGATGTATTTATGAGTGTTTTAAAGGCAAAATTAAGATAAAATATAAAAATTTGGAACGCATGGAGCATTTAAAAAAATTTTAATAAAATTAATTTTTTAATTTTTTAAATTAAAATTTATACTTGTATTAAAAATTTTAAAGGGTACTTGATATACTTATATTAAAATACATATCTACACAATATATCATATCTTTATAAAAATAAATTGAAAAAAAAAAAGTCAACGTCCACTTTCCCCTTAACACAATAAATGACCAAAACGGAATGCAGAAACAATATTAACAATCCAGAAGAAGATTTATGTGTAATAATATGTAAAGCTGGGAAAAGCTGTCAGTTCTAGGAGAAAAAAAAGTCAAAATTTGCATGCTTGCAAAGAGGAAGCTTTATGGAAAATCAGGTTAGGATATAAAACGTTTGCAGACGTTGTCATGTTTTATATGTCCATGTTTCCGTCTGTAAGGATTACGGTATCTTTAGTTGAACGTGCGTTGTTGGTGAAGCTGTTTTACAAAAACAAGGGGAATGCTTCTGCTGCAGTTCGTGAATTTCGTCGTATAACAACCTACGGCGTGGAACAAACAATGTAGTTATTTTTTCTTTACCTTTACTTAATGTGGTTCAATGACAAGGTGATCAGAAACTAGTCAATAAATGTTAATATTGCCTATGTATTCCATTTTGGTCGTTTATTGTGTTAAATTTAATGTTTTTCCGGAAAAGGCGCCCTTTGGTTGACATTTTGGAACTGTTTTTTTTTTTTTTTTTCGAAATTCCGTGAGCGCATCTTGTGTATAGTCTATATACCAAATTTCGTTGCATTACGTTCATCTAGGATGCGTTTATAGGGGAAGTTTAATTATAACCACTCTGTATAACTTATCAGTACAAAAACCCTTAACGGGTTAAAAGTTTGTGACGCAGCTACTTTATCGCTATAAAATTTTGAAATATGGGTCTTAAAAATAATGATATAAATTTAAGTGACGCTTTACTATTAGTTAAAATATACGTAGATTTTCTTATTTGATCATTTGCTTTTTTCTTTTATTTATATTTACAATGCAAACATAATATTTTTAACTTCAAGATAAGACAAATATATTAAATATACTCACTGATACTTTTTCATTTGCACTTCAATTTCAAAATAACAGTTTTAAAAGGAATGATATAAAAATTCCAGTGACTCCTCGGTGTCATTTTAAAAGATTTGTTTTTAGATTCCATTAAAATTACCTTTGTTTTGTCTATTAAAGTATATTTACACATTGAAACAGTGCTTTTAATTTTCAAATATACTGTCAAATAATCACACTTTCACTGAGTTTGCATTATAAATTGAAATTATTTATTTCAATAAATTGATTTGTCTTTTGCGTCACGCTATCCAAAACTGCAAACAAAATTTGTGCAAATGTATTCTTTGCATCACACTATCTCTTTGCACAAATTTTCACTTAGTTGGATACTATGATACAAAGTAACATTTTCATAAATTTTACTCACAGTTTTGGATAGCGTGACGCAAAAGACAAATCAATTTATTGAAATAAATAATTTCAATTTATAATGCAAACTCAGTGAAAGTGTGATTATTTGACAGTATATTTGAAAATTAAAAGCACTGTTTCAATGTGTAAATATACTTTAATAGACAAAACAAAGGTAATTTTAATGGAATCTAAAAACAAATCTTTTAAAATGACACCGAGGAGTCACTGGAATTTTTATATCATTCCTTTTAAAACTGTTATTTTGAAATTGAAGTGCAAATGAAAAAGTATCAGTGAGTATATTTAATATATTTGTCTTATCTTGAAGTTAAAAATATTATGTTTGCATTGTAAATATAAATAAAAGAAAAAAGCAAATGATCAAATAAGAAAATCTACGTATATTTTAACTAATAGTAAAGCGTCACTTAAATTTATATCATTATTTTTAAGACCCATATTTCAAAATTTTATAGCGATAAAGTAGCTGCGTCACAAACTTTTAACCCGTTAAGGGTTTTTGTACTGATATCATTACTTTTTAGAGGTTATTGATCAAAAAATTAAAACAAGTCCTTCCGGCTCATAGGAAGGTTAGGTTGATTTATCTTTTCTTAAGAAGTTGCCACCATTTTTTCAAAATGGCAGCTACATTTTATTAATGAATTTGATGGATTTATTAATGAGGGCTATGTATATATGGAGTTTTAAGCAAATCGGTTCAAGGATAATTGTGATAATTTTCAAGTGGCCACCATTTTGAAACAAAAGGACAGAGTGACTGAGATGCCCAGTGAACTTATCAAAGGTACTTGAATGATATGTCAACTGTGCAAACGTGATTCGAACTGATTCAGTATTACAAAAGTTATTGTAAGAAAAAAAATTTAAGTGGCCGCCACTTGGAAACAAAATGGTGGAGCAAGTTGCCTAGCAAACTTATCCAAGATATTTGAATTGTAAGTTCACTTCCCAACTTTGATTTGAACCAGTTTAGTATTCTAAAAGTTACTATGGTGGTGCATTTTCAAGTAGCAGCCTGATTTCAAGCGGCTGCAACTTGGAAACTAAATATTGGTACAAAATTCATTCAAGATATTGGTGTGATAAGTTCAATGTCCAACTTGAACTGATTCAGTATTTCAAAAGGTATTCTGATGATAAATTTACAAGTGGTATCCTGATTTGAAATGGCCGTACTAAAGATATCGGTCATTTTGTTAAAAATGGCAGATAAAATTCATTAATAAATACTTGGTTGAGACCTTTATGTGGTCAATGTAAACATCAAAATTCAAAATGTGGATTTGAAATTTTCACGTAGCTGCCACTTGAAAACAAACTGCAGAGCAACTAAGTTAACGAACTCATCTAAGATATTTGTACGATAAGTTTGCTGTATAACTTTGGTTCAATTCAATTTTGAGTATTATGTCAAGTTATCGTAATCACAAAATTTCCATTACAAAAAAACCCAATTTATACATCTTTTACATTTATACGACCTTTTAGTGAAGTCCTGATTCATTCCTATTCATTTGAATGAAAAATTTCTTTGTTTATAAGTCACACAATATTAGTTATGTCTTTTCCACTTTTCTAAAATTCACAAAATTTCTTGACTGGTCATTATTTTACCATTCTAAATATAAATTTTGATGAGTATGTGAACTTTGATATTATATCATGACTTTGGAGTTATTCACAATCTATTAACTAATTAAAAACAAATTGTCTGATGCTAATTTAAGTGATAATGATGTAGAATGTGAAGAAGTTATTCTTAAGAGAGGACAATACCTAATCTTGGCAACAGCTATGGCCTATCTTATGGGAAGATCTATTTTCATAACTAGGGGGCTCTGCCCCCTGCTCGCTCCGCTCACCAACCCCTGAGGGAGGCTTCGCCTTTCCCCGACTCACTTTACTTGTTAACACATGCAGAGCTCTGCCCGCCTATCCGCTGCTTTCCTTTCACTGAATAGGAATGTTAATAGTGCATAACACAAGACAAAAGCAGAAAATTATTATATAAATCCCCATATTCAATGTCAAATTGAAATATGTAATATTTAATAGCACATTATTTTATTTTTATAAAAATCATGCTTAAAATCAGTTTTTTTTTTTTTTTTTTTTTAATAGAAAGAAATCCGTAATATCCAGACTATTTTCTATTATAGCTTTAGTATATCACCTTTGTTTTTTAACTATAGATCAGGACCGCGGCACCCCAGTCGATAGCACGCCGACCTCGTAATTGGAAGATTGCGGGTTCGGTACTCGAGCTGGCCAAAGACCATTGTGTACACTAATGGTGGCTGGTGCACGTAAAATCTGTTGTGGCGACAATATCCTCCATAGTCCCATCAAAACTATACCTTTTTGGGTCACTGAAGCGGGGGAGCCATCTCTTCTGTGTAGGATCAAAAATGTGATGGCATGTCTCCGAAACATACCTAGGGGTGTGCCCCAGATCGTCGCCAATTATCCATAGTGCAGTAATGGCCAATGTCATATCCAACCTATCTAACTACCTACCTACCTACAACCATGGATATTTTAATTTTCCCATGTAAGAAAATTTACTTTCTAAAAGTAGAGAAAAAAAGTTATTAATAGCAACACTGACATTTATTTTTTACAACCATGGTTCCGAGCAGCGGTATAGCCAGTCCATAAAGCACCGAGCTCATAATTGGAAGATTGCTGATTCGATACTTGAGCCGGTCAAAGACCGTCGTGTGCACTAATGGTGTCTGGTGCACATAAAATCTGTCGTGGCCACAAAGTCCTCCATGTTCCCATCAAAAATATACGTCTGGGGAATCTCCTCCATGGAGGATCAAAATTGTGATGTCTCTGGTGTATGTCTCGGGAACATCCCTAGAAGTGCTTCCCAGACAGTCACCAATTACCCATAGCGCAGTACTTGGGCGATGTTAAATCCAACCTACCTACCTACAACCATGGATCGTATTTTATTTTTCCCGTGTAAAATGACTTCATGACAGAAGACCAACGTCACTGGGATAAACTTTTTTCAAGGTGGCAAATAGAGTACTTTCATAAATTTGTCGTTTATAGCTAATAACTTCTTTAATTAAAATGATAGAAATTTCTAAGCAGCTGAAATGTCTTCCTTGAAGTATTCGGAACACATTGATACCTCTCATGATGCGAAGGACCCTGCCCTCCGCGAGAAGATGCTGTCGCAGACAAAAAAAATTTGACGCTAGCGACAGTAATTTTTTTTTTTTTTATATATATATAGAGAGAGAGATTACTCATTACAAAATGTAGTTTTTAAATTCCGTTTTCACTTTCAGAAAATTCACAACCATTAAATTGGTACTCATTTTCGAAGAAATTGATTTTTAAAAATTTTTATATATTTTTTTCGTTCAAAAATGCAAATTTTCACACAAATTGCTTTTTTTAACCACAAAATGAAATACTAAAAATTTAAAAAATCAATTTTTGGAAAATGGGTACTAATTTAACGACTTTGAATTTTCTGAATATATTTCTTATTTTAATTTTGTAAAAAAAAATTATTACTTGGTAATAGAAATTCCAGATGACAAAAATACAAAATTAAATTTTACTTCCACATAGAAAAGTTATTTATTTATTTTTCACAAAAGTAATGTCTTTAATAATATAAATGTGACATGTGTATGACTGTATATATATATATATAATCAATTTGATAAATATGCAGAAACTTAAAGAGAAATAATAAAAATGTTGAGTGACTCCAGTCGACTTTCTGAACATGAAAGTAATTCACTGTTGTTTAAATAAAATAACGTAAGAGAAGTCATTAAATAAACAATCGAGAAAATTATTTGATTATTTGCTCACAAATAATATATTGTTTAATGGAATGGAATGCATCCAAATTATTTTGTGTATATCTGTAAAAGAACTAATAGTGTTAGATTAACCAAAATGTATAGATAGTTTGTGTGACATATACTTAAAATTTGTATATGAATTCAAAGCTCAATCAAATAAGGCTTCAGACGCCATCACATTTTAAATAAATTCAGACTATAGGCCATAATGTTACAGAATTTTTCGTTATTTCCCTGTAATAAAAACTATAAATGCTAGATTCAGCAAAATATATCTATACGATTCATTCAACAGTGACTGATAACATGTATATAAAAGTTTCAGCTGAATTGAATAAGGAATTCAGATGCTATCACACTTTAAATTATTTGAGCCCATAGACTATAATGATAAAGAATTTATCTTTGTGTCCTGGTTAAAATAAATAAATAAAATTGTGCTAGATTCTCCAAGATGTATACAGTTTGTACTACGATAACCTATAACATATGCACCAACTTTTAGCTCATTTGAATAAAGCATTTAGACAACATTGTGTTCACTCTACTCAGATATGTACATACATTATCGTAAAATAGCAAAAATGAACTCATGGAACTTCAAACATGTAGATACACCAACTTCACGTCAAATTTTTGTTATAATTACAATACTTTCCTTACCTATGTATTTTCAGAAAGTAAAAAATTCCATGAAATATATGTGAATCATTCATTTCATCATGCTTAATAACAAATTTTTTAAAGGTGTTTACGACTATGAGGGAGGAGATGATAATGTAGTTGAAAGCAGTGGAGGGGGGGGGGAAAGGAGGGGAATTAAAATTGAAACTATAAACTATACTTTTGCACCCAATTCACCCTTAGAAATAGATATATTTATTTATTAAATATTGTTAACTTTGCATGCCTATTTCAATCATTTATGTCTATTTTGAAATATTTAAATTGATTTTAATTACATACACAGGTTTAACCTGGCAAAAAAATTACTTTAGCATTTTAGCGAAAATAGGCAAGCACTATTTTAGCTTTTTCGAAAGTTAATTAATTCTTTGGATACCATTGATTTCTTTTACTTACAAGGAACATCACCCAAGCGTCCGGCTTGGATTTCAATGAGAGAGAGGCGTTTCTTTCATATTTGATATGCTATCAAATTTTACTCAAAAATATGCGAAAAATTTGTATTTATACAGCAAATGAATACTCAAATGAATAATTCAGTTGAAATAATTTTCAGTACTACTATAAATTTTCATTTGTAACTTAAACATGAAAGCGCAAAATCATTTAGTATTTTTAAGTCACACCCAAAGTCGGAGCTTACTGTTGATATGTGGCTGATGTGGTTTTTAACATTTTAAAAATTCAATAAATAGAGAAAACATGGATGATAGCAAAAATTTCTGTGATAAAAAATATTTGGTACATGCCCTCTATCAGAAATTAAAGTTTCATTAAAATCACGGCCAGACACGGTGTTCCTTGTTAGCTTTGTTATCCTCAGTTTTGTTTTCTATTCCTTTTGTTCATTGATGATTTTAACCAAGCATCCATATTTGTGACTTTAAAAATATGAATCAGGAAAACTATGTTTTGATTTCAACAATAGAAAAAGAGGTACTCATATCATACATGTAAAATGAAAAAGCAATTTAAAAATTAAATAAAGTGTAGTGGTAGATAATCGTGAAATACTAGTGCTAAGAATGCTTCTATGAAGCAAATTCTGACATAGTTTTAAATATTTTTGCATTTAAATTCAATCATTAAAAATAAATCCAAATTACTATACAAATAATGATTCCCAAAAATTTCAGTTCTTTCGTAGTTTTTGCCTGCAAATATTACAAAAAAAAATCTGAGTTATTATATAGAGATATTTTTTTATATAGTTATCCAGTTTTAGCTTTTTAGTGAAATTCTGACCAACATGTTTTAGCAAAATGCTAAAAAAACTTATGGCAGTTTAAACCCTGCACAGGGTTCAGGAATTTATTAAAAAATATGGTCGCCAACAAAAAATTATGGTAGCCCATAAAAAAATATTCTCCAACATTTTCTTTCTTTCTTTTTTTCTTCTTTTTATTCCGTTTCAAAATTTACTTGAATATAGCAGGGGTGCAGAATATGTCCGAACGTGCGAACGATGTTCGGGGGGAAATTCTGGCTGTCTGGGGAAATTTTGAATAATTATTATCTTAGAATAAAATAAAAATGAAAACGGAAGTAAGAAAAAATTACTGAAAAAACAAATTTTCGAATATTAAACTACAAATTAACAGCTGTATTCTTCTTTTACAAGTGTATTCCCTTTAAATACCCGTTACCCCCTCCCCCCCCCCCCCCAAAAAAAAAAAAAACTTTCAGATAATAGGTTGATGCGTTATTTTTGGGGAAATTTCAGAGGTCTGAACATTTTCTGCACCCCTGGAATATAGAAATTAAGATTCTATATACCAATTATTATACCAACTAAAAATCAATTATTTATTAGGCTGGAATGATTTATTTTTTACATCAGGAAACACTTGTTTAAATTTAACATCATGAAACTGGTTTTATTATTTTCACTAAATTAATACACCATCGGCAATGGTACATCATTACACAGGTACAAAAATTCAGCACCAGATCGATAGCATGCACAGACAGGAGCAGTGTAAACCAATTCCCTAAAACGGTGCAATAATTTAACACAGAGTTGTGAAACATGCACGGAGATGTGTAAATTCCCTAATTCAACACAGTGTCTCAAAACGTGGTGAGGGCAAAACAGCGAAAGTAGAATTGGAGCCCGATTTCGGGACCAATTCTTTCACCAAAATATATATATTAAAAAAAAAAAAATCCTTAAAGTTGAAAACATTATTACTAGTTTTAAAAAATATTGGTCGCCAATGGCGACTGTATTTCACAAGCTCTCACATACACATAATGATAAAGAATTGTTTTATATATATGGAAAGAATAAAGGTAATTTTTAATTTAGGACTCGCAAATAATTAATAGTGGACAAAACGGTATTTTGTCCGGGGCGATTTTAACCAGGTTTTTTCCACTGGAAAAAACCGAACAACCCTGACCCAAAGTACCCCATGTTTTAAAATCATTAATTACATTAAAACTATTAAAACATAAACGAGGAGCAAACATTCAAACCATGTTTTCACCTTTAGATACAATTTTTTAGACCAAAAAAAAAACTAATAAATTAAAAAAATAACTCTTTTTTTTTTTTTTTTTTCTTTTTTAAGAAAAAACTTGATTTGAACATTTGCTCCCCAAATGTTTCAATTCGATAAAATGTTAAAGTAAACATATATAATGTGCAATATATACCTAAATTTGGAAAATATATAGCAGCATGTTAATTAGCAGCACTGTTTGAAAGTACTTGTTTTGATTGAATTGCCATCTTCAAAAACTAAAATATTTTTTGTGTCAATTTCAATTTCAATGTTGCTAATATATTTTCAGTATATAATTATAGGTAATGATGATGTATATAAATGTGAATTCTTGTAGGCATATGAAATTATTAGTTTTCATTTTATTTCATGAAATATAATTCATACCCAAATCCAAAATTATCCCTATTCTATTAGCAATTCATGAAATGCATAAGATTTGCAGCTACAAGGAAAATAAATTACAAATATATGCTTCCATTACTATGATTTAGAGGCAAGTGTTTTATAGTTTTATTTTCTAAAATGTAGTTATTCATATTTCCGAAAAGTAAATAAATGTCTGTTGATCTGTTGGCTAAAACAAAAATATCTTCAAGTATAAACAAATCACTTGTAACCTCTATTTTTCGAATATGCCTGTTTTAAAGTTCCACACTTCAATATTCAAACATTTACTTGAGAAATTAATCTTCTAAAATACAAAATATTAATTTAAACTAAATGTAATTTAATTCACTTTAATTAATAGTAAATTCTGTTTCTAAACAAAAAAGAAAATGCAACTTATTCATGCACTATGTTCCAGTGGTGGATCTAAAACTTTTTTTTTTTTTTTATTTTTTTTTTTTGGGGGGGGGGGGGGGGGGTAAGATTTTTCAAGATGTTATTCCATATCAATGAAAAATTTCCAATTGTAATATTCAATTATCAGGGGTCGATCCAGGTTTTAATTTTTGGGTCCCTTTTTTGTGAAAAACAAAATATTTTTGTGAAATTTTTATTTATTTTTGTGAAATATAAAATATTTTTGTGAAAAAGTAAAATACTGTGCAAAATTTTTCGTTTTTACAATCATTTTATGCAATGTTTAATATCAGGTTAATAGTTTCGTTGAGCCAAATTAAGGCATTAATTAAAAATAATACTGAAAACATGAAAACATCTAATAAAAGTATCATTTTTATTAAAAAAAATCTTGTGAAGGGACTCATTTTATGAATTTGAATTTTGTGAAGGGTCCCTTTTCATGGATTTGAATTTTGTGAAGGGTCCCTTTTTATGAATTTAAATTTTGTGAAGGGTCCCTTTTTATGACTTTGAATTTTGTGAAGGGTCCCTTTTTACTATGGGGAATTTTGTGAAGGGGCCGCAAAAGGGACCCAAATTTTGCCTGGATCGACCCCTGATTATGAATGTCAGTACTTTTAGCCTAGCCCCCCCCCCCAGATCCGGCGCTGCTATGTTCTTGCATGCATGAGCATACCACAGTTAAAAAGAAAAAAGTGGCAGAATGGCTCTTTTTGCAATGTTTACCGCAAGAGAGTTTTCTGTTTTCAGTGGTGTACAGAATGAAATTCAAGAGGAAAAGAAAAAGTAAAGATATTAACAGACATGTTACTTTTCAGCCTTTTTAAGCTTGAAAATTATTATTCTTGGGATCAATGCAAATCTGCATTAAAACTTCTTGGACATGTGTAGGGGGGGGGGGGGGTCAGCCTGAATTTGTGCAATATATTATTAGCAATTTCTATGTGATTGGCTTTCAAGAAATGTCAAATTCAAACTTTGAGAAAATGAAAAAGAAATAGCTCTTCAACTGCATTTTCCTAATAAACTAGAACTACATTATTCTGCTAATCAATTGCCCCAGCAAACAATGCTTCTACAGAATAAACTTATTTTCAAGTATACGTAATAAGTTTGTCTGTTTTTTAAGCACTTACAACTATTTTAATTATAATTAATATGATATTCAATATGAGATTTATTGTTCTGATTTTGTTTATTGTGTGTGCATGTATGCAATCAAATTTAACATTATTTTTATTATTGAAAAATTTATATTGTGTCAGTTGCCTGATACCACTTTTGAGGGGGGGGGGGGATCGGGAAAAGTTCAGCCTTTTTTTCTGTAAGATTGTACCATGTCTGTATTAATTAAAACTTTAGCTCTACGAAAATAATCAGTTTTAGACACTTTTCATGGTTAATCTGTTTATTTAATGATTTTGGCCGAATGCCGAATATTTGGCCAGCTAATTACTGACAATCAGCTGTCAACTTCCTAATTTTTTTCGAACTATTTAAATAGTACCATCTACATTTAGTAATATTTTACTTTTTTAATTATGAGAAATTAACATAAAAAATTCCTTTTCAGAAATGGTGATTGATTTAAATGTAGAAAATTACTAGAAAATATTACAATACACAGTGGCATGATGCTGAGCTCACAGCAAAGAAAGTTATTAACTGTTAGATTTCTCAATAAATACTTAAACTTTCTTAGATGACAACATCATGTTGCACCCCAGCAATAAGAAATAATCTTTGAGAAAAATCAACTTAAAGATAACAATAAAGCATTGACTAGCTTACAATAAAACTAACAAAAATGCCTCTCACTCAGGTGGATAAACTGCATGATATAGCTTAGGTGGGACACTTTTCATCCCAGTGACATAAAATTTTGTAGCTGTCTGCAACAGGTTTTTAAAATTTCGTAATCTGTACTCAAAAAGCCTGAAAGCTGAAAGCGGCAATCTGGGAGGAGGGGGGGGGGGGTGTTAACAACAGTGGTGATCTCGTGCAACAATACACAATACAATTTTACTACAAAATAATATAGTATAAACAATTATAAAATAATAAGTTTAACTCATTCAATTAAATATTTCATAGCAATGTTTGACACAACACAATATAAATAATTATAAATAATAAAAGCATTAATTTTAGTTTTGATACAGAAATTTTTATAAGTGAATTTTGAAGTGGAGGAGAAGTTTTGGAGCAGTTTTAAATGAAATTAGCACTTTCCTACATTCCCGTAGAATCTCAGTAACAGGTAACAGGAGAAAAAGAATACATGCATAACACTGCCTATCAAGGGAGATCTAGGCTCCTAGGTCGCCCTTGTTAAGCACTGTTTTGTGTGTTCCTACCAAGACACCTATAGGGAGCTCTAGAGTTCCTACCACAGAGCGTCTAAGACGTCATACATCAGTAGCACATTGTCGTGGGCAAAAATATCTAAATTGCAGACAATTTTTTATGACTGCAGACAAAAACTGTCTTAAAGTTGTGGGAAATTTTTTTTTTAGTAGTACAGACAAAGAGTGTCTGAAAGTTAGGGTCAATTTTTTTTATTAGTGCAGACAAAAACTGTCTGCAAGCCGTTTTTCTGTGTCCGCGACTATGTCGCCGTGTTGCGGCGTTTCTGCCACTGGGCTTTTCATATGACATAAACTCAAATTCACTATTTTTTTACTTGTATCATGTATCACCTTTTTTAACGGGGGTGGACATAATATTTGTTTGATCTCCTAAAATGTCCTAGATGGCAACATTATCTAAAATACGTGCACTCCTTGTTAACTCGATTTTAAAGATATAATCTTTATTTAAGTACTGTTGTTAACAAAAACAACTTTTGTTAGATATTAGTGCTACACCAAATAGCACTTTGACCGAGTAGTTGCTGAGTGCTTGGACGAGCACCGGATACCGAGTAGTTGCAAGAAAGAATAATTGAAGCATACATGAAAATTTGCACATCTTAAAATTACAAAAAAAAAAAAAAAAAAAAAAAGGCTTTTGAACATAAAATTTAGTTAAATGGTAAACAGCACGCTTTCATACAGAACTTTTGTAGTGTATTTACATAATTAGGTTCATTGCTACATTTTGATACTTTCAGCATAGTGAATTACTAAAACCAAAACTGATAACTTTATTCTTAACATCTTTTTTAGATGTGAAATTATCATCCTCAGATAATTCTTAGAGATTATAAAAGTTACTATGTTGTAAGACTTATTTTAAAAAAAAAAATAATAATAATAATTGTGTATTACGGCGATCGTAAGCAAAAAATATTTCAGGAATAGCTTGAAAAAGAAAAAAAAAGTGCAAATTTTATTGATAAGCAGCGAAATAACAGCAAGTATATATCATTATTTTCTAGGTTACCGAGCAATACATAAATAACATGGAACTAAAAAACAGGCATATTATGATTACAGGCGATTATGAGTAATAATTTGTTTAGGCTTGGCAGTGCAAACAGATCAAAGATAAGATATAAACACATTTACTGACTATTCGAAAAAAAATATGTAACCATAATAAAACACGTACCTCCGAATTCTAATGTTGGTTTAAATATTATTTTCTTTGTAGATGCAAACATAGTATTAGGTTTCGCTTTTCTCAAATCATTTACTAAAACCTTCCAGTATCATATAATTTAGGGTTATAAACTAGAATATCTTATTTCTTTATTAAATAATACACTTCGAAGTAATCTATAAAAGTAATATATAAAATAGAAAAACCTAATGATTAAATAATACACTTCGAAGTAATCTATAAAAGTAATATATAAAATAGAAAAACCTAATGAAAATGAAAGCTTAATTGGCGGAGGAATACAGTGCAAAACCTCGATGGTAAACAATTAGCGCCTGTCTACAGCGAGTCAGCGAGCGCCAAAAATTTTGGATGTACGCATGCGCTCCAAAGATCATGAACCATGGTATAAATTTGTGTGCATGAGTGATAAACTTTTTCGCTTTAAAAAGAAATTAATTCATTATAAATAACGATGAAATAGAATATCTATGATTACAAAATACTTCTTTTACTTTAAATATTATCTAAATAATTTTTGAGGAAATGGGAAATTTTAAAATTAAAAATATTTTCTTCATAACAAAAAGTTATTGACTGCATTCACGTTGGTCAGCCAACCAACAAAGCCTTGCAAGCAAGAAGTAAGAACCGATTTACGGCCATTTTCGCCGAAGAAAAGCATGCAATTGGCGGAGTAATATAGTTCTATTTTTAAAACAATTTTTATAAAAAACAAGAGTTTTCCTGAAAAAAACGAAGACGTTACTAGATTAAGAAAGATCCTATTAACAGCATATATTAATTATATGAAAATCCTTCGAGCCGTTTTAGAGATATTTTTCAGAATTTAGTCCATTACACCAATCGTTTTCCCTTTTTGGCTTTAAATTGAGATTCAGATCTCAAAACATACTGCATGTAGAAATGTAAAATTTTAAGGATAGATTAAGACCGTAGATAAAAGACTATTTTGAAAAGATCAGAACAAAATATGGCATATTTGCTGAGATATTAAGTGTCGGCTTTTACAAATCTCTCTGATGTCAAACTAGCCGTATATATGAGTTCGCAGCGTTCAGTTTGGGCTTCCGCTTGCGTCACTCGAAAAACTGCCGTTTTTCATGATAGATTGATCAACCTCAATTTCAGTCAGTACTTTGGATGATAACCTAATGTTTTTTCGAAGGTAATGGTGAGTTATCATTGGATTATTGACAAGGGGTAAATATCTTTTACTAATAGCTGGATGATGAAAATAATGGCGAATTTATTCAATACAATAAACAATTCACAAAAGAGTTTATTTAAAACAAGGTGATCCTATATCAGTTTACGCATATTTAATGTAGACAAAAATCCCAAGTTATAATAAACAGATACAAGTTAAATAAAGGACTACATATTGCAAACTCTGTATCGCAATGAACAAAGTATAGGTCGGGTTTAAATGTACTTTTTACGTCAGGGGATTTTAGCCAACAGGCTAACACACATAGAATAAATTGATGAAGAAGATTTTATATAATTGTTAAAACGCTGGTGAATTCGCTCACATTGTGAAACACACATTGCTATGAAATCGTCGCATATGTGGGAGCGGGTTGGGGGGGAGGGGGTTAGGTGCAAATTATTTATGTTGTATATCCCATTTGCGTCGTAACTTTGCAGATTGTTATGTGCATTTTGAAAGCTTATAGAATGATTTATCTAAATTCGTCAGTGATTTGAACATTCTATCTTAATTTTAAACTGTTTCTAAATAAATAAATAAATAAAATAAATAAAATCAGCATATATGATTTTGTTAAAATTTTTATCCATTTTCATAAATGTTCCAAACATCCTGTAAAAGTCATTTGAAGTATACAGTTTGCTCGGTTTAAAATAGAGTTTCATCCATTGCAAGATGTGAATGTCCTTTAACTGCCCATTTACTACAGGGATTTTGGTATCACTTATACGTCTATTTTTACTTTCAGAACATACATTATGTAAGTAAAGTATTGTAAGTAAAGTATGTGTGTGCATGCGAGTTAACACGACAATGTTTAAACGCTTTGATGATTGAGTTGTAAGTTATACATATTATAGGTCACCATCGCAAACTGTTTAAAATTTGGTAAGTCCAGCACTTAATGTTTTGCAAGAATACAAAGAAAATTTCTTTATTATGACCAATGAACTCAAATTATCTAAAGTTCGATAGCATATAAATGATTTATCCGATTGAACTGAAAATTGGTGAATAGGTTACAGGCCTAAGTCGCTCAATTTTTACAGATTTTTATGAGTAAATCATTTTTTTTTTTTTACAGGGACAAAGAAAAATTTATCTTTATAGTCAATTAAGTCAAAATATCTGATGTGCGATAGTTCCTAATCTCTACACTCAATTAAGATATAAAGTGGTTGTCATGTTAAAGGTTATTACCGCGAGAACCGTACAGATTTATGTCAGTAAAAGACTTATTTTTTGCGGTACATAAAGGAGAATTTTTATACATTGAGATCTATGTGATCAAATTACTACTGTTTGCTTTAGTTATCTTAAATTGTGTAAAACTTATTTATAAAAAAAAAAAAAAAAAAAGAGAAAGATACTGCAAACTTATAATTTACAGTTTTTTTTCGGAGCACAAAAGAATTTGGATACATCACTATCTATTAAACGACATAAAACTTTGGCAAAAATGCTTAAATATCCTATTATGATTTTCCTTTTTGTCGTTTTAACGAATCTCTCATGTAATTTAAATTTTAACAACCGTTAATTACTGAATGTCCAGAAAGTCGAGTAAAGTCACTCCAATTTTTTTCTTTTTTTCTTTTTAAATATTGAATTTAACTAATAATCTCCTATTTCGTAATAATTTTATATTTTGTATCACTAATAAAGTTTATATAAATTCGACTATTCGTATTTTTAATTATCTGGGTAAAGTATTTTTTCTGGTAAAGCTGGTTTCACCAATTCTGCAATCATTTAAAATACATTTTTTCCAGAAAGATAAATGCACATTAGTTCACGCTGACAGAAAACTTTACAGAAATCAATTTTATTGCACATTAACTTAAAAAAAAAATGGCGTATGTTGATTGCTCAGTTCCAAATCGTATATTTGTCCTCATTGATTATGAGGACATGATAACTTATGAGCCATAGTATGCTCTTGTTAAAGCAAAGAACTCTGTCGATTTTCTTCTTCAGTCACTGACAGAATTACCCTACCCACCGGGATAACTTATCCCGCTTTGATATATTCACTTTAGTCTAATTTGTTGATTAGTTTTAATCAGCGTCCGTTTCAGAATTAGTTTTCATAGTTTTTTATACTAATTGAAATACAATAATCTCTAAAATCTAAATTTATGTGAAATACTGTCCTATTTTTTATATATTTTCACTATTTTTACCATTTTCATAATATTTCCTTATTATGAAAATGGCTAATTTTGAAAAGTATATAGCTGATATTCAAAATTGTCTATGATAGTGTCAATAATATTTTAAATTTGGTTAGCCTTATTTAAGCTGAAAATCATGATGCATGTGTAGATGGAATTACGTTTTTTTACTTTATCTCATGAAAATTTAAATTTACAAAAACTTAATTTTTCTATATAGAATATTCATGACAATATCAAACTCTTTCTTGAAACTGGTCCGACATTGATTAAAATGTTCTCATAAAATACGTTTAAGATTGTTCTCGAATGTGAAGAGAATTTTAAATTTCGAATAATTTTTGAAGTTTTAAAATTATAACGTTGAATATTAAAAGTTTTCTTGCAAAGATCAAAAAGTATTAATTTAAAACTGGCCTTACATCTTTACGATCATTCATTATTAAAATAATGCATACACAACATACAAATTAATCCAGTAGCAAAATAAACTCACTAACGTAAAAACAGACACCATATCTGTTATTTTCAAATTCCACATACGTCAAAACTTGTAAAAAGGAAGGCCGAAATATTCATGATTACCTAAATTTCTATATTATGATAAAAAAAACTCAAAGCATTAAAATGCTTTATCTCACACTAAAAATTCTTTTATTAGTACGACAGGACAATTTCTTTCAATCTGCCGTTTTGCGTCGCTACCAATTTATACGGTTCCACTTCGAAAATGCCTGCCAATATCCAATTTTAACATTTAATTTCTTACTTTATCTTAAAATATTTTGTGAAATCCGTAAAAAATTTATATTTATATTTTTTCACTTCCATACTTGCCAACCATCTCATTATGAACCGTACAATTTTTAGTACCCGCCTTTTTTTTCACACCAATAATTTTTTAGCGTAATTTTAGTCTTATTTAATCGTAACAACATTTGGAGAGAATAACTCTAAAAATATAGTGGTGTGAGAAAAGGGGCGTTTTTTCAGGGGGCGTTAACAATTGTACGGTTATTAATGAGATGGTTGGCAAGTATGAACTTCCCATCGGTGAGGATCAAACTCTCAACTTTCGGGTTCTTAGTTGTGTACTCTGACCACAGAGCTAACAAATCTTGGCTGAATATTTCCCGATTATTTAGACTAATGTTTTAGATATTTTTAGACTAAAACTGAAATTTATTTAAAATGTGTGTTATTTTACGATTTATAAGATGAGCATATGGATATTAATTATGTTTTTGATAAATCAATGGATTAATATTAATTAATCTGTGATGGATTTTGAGTATAATTTAAATATCGAAAATTGGTTTATAGTTCTTTTTAATATCTTTTGTTCTGTAGAAATTGAAATTTAATTATTAATAAGAAATACGAAATTGTTATTAAGATTATTTAACTAATTAAAATATTTAGTGAATGAGTATTAAGCAATTAGGGGAAGATATTATAAAATTAATGCATTCAAATTTTATTAGTTTATTTGGTATTAAAAATTAATACATTATTTGAATATATGTTTAAGAATTTCACTGAGCGCCCTCTATTATTTTATTTATTTGAAAGGGATGTTAAAGTACAAATATAAGTAGTTCTGCTATACTAAATTAAATTCTATCAAAGACAAAATTTCATTTTTGCTTTAACATATGTGAATAATATATGTAAAATGTGTCAAGTGACAGGAATAATTTATATCTTAGAGTGCATATATATATATTAAATAAACTAGTTGACATAGGTGGACTCTCCTTAGTTCCCCATCATATTTATGTTCTCATAAATTTCTAGTGCGAGACATATTATAATCATCTTAAAAGAAATGAATTGGACCAAAGCTTGATACAGTGACAGAATGAAATCCCCGCCTAATAGGCTATCCACCGTTCACTTCGATATATTTATCTTATTCTAATCTATTAATTTATTTTATCAGGATCAGTTCTGTTGTTTAGTTTTCATGCTACTATTTCCAATGCAATAATCCTCAAAATTCCTATTTATGCGAAAAATTTACAATTAAGCTATGTTTATAAAATCGTAAATTACGAAATATTTACGAAATTTTCCTATTAGAATATTTGTATCTTCAATCATCTTCAAAGAAATATCATAAATGTAATTTTGAAGTTTTCTAATTTATTTATGATCCTCCAAATCGAAGTTTATGCTCAATTTTGCTTTATTCTAACATGTTAAGTAAATCGTAAATTCCAAATAACTTACGAATTTTTTAAATTGGAAAAATCATAGTCTATGATATTCATGCCAGCATCCTAAATAATATTTCGAAAGTGGTTTGACATCTTTACGATGAAAATATCCCTCAAGATTAACGTTTATGTGAAATTTTGCTCTATTCTGGCATGTTAAGAAATTCGTAAATTTCCAATAACTTACGAAATTTTTATATTGGAATATTCATAGTCATTAATATTGATGCCAGTGTCCTAAATAATATTTCAAAAGTAGTCTGACATCTTTACGAGGAAAATATCTCTAAAAATTGACGTTTATGTGAAATTTTGCCCTATACTGCCATGTTAAGAAATTTTAATATTTCGCAAGTTATTGGAAATTTACGAAGTAGCATATTTATAGTTACTGATGTTCATTCTGGCATCAAAACTGATATTTTAAAACAAGTATGACATTTTTACAGTAAAAAGTTTCCTTTTAATGCACGTTTAAGGGAATTTTTGTCCTATTCTCCCATGTTAAGAAAATCTTAAATTTCGAATAACTACTGGAGTTTTTTAATTCGAATTTTGCAAATGAATAGGGTTCTTGGCAGTATCGAAAGTAATATTTTAAAACTAATCTGACATCTCTGCGGTCATTTGTTTGTGAGATATCGTGTAAACAGACTAACAAACTAACGGACTAACACACTGACAGACAGATTTTGTCATTTTCGAATTCTCACACCTGAAAACGTATAAAAAAGTCAAAAAACCGGGGTCGAAAATTTTCACGATTACCCGAGTTCCCAATACCTACAGTATGATGGAGAACTAAAACTAGATGTTATATATTTAATTTTTTTCCCTCCAATTATATAAAAAATAAGTTTACTAAATATTTATAAGATTTATATAAGAACGTTAGTGTTATGTTTTATTTAGTAATGAATTCATTACATATTTTACACGTAATGGAAATTTCAATTCTTTTATATAAAAATTTAAATAAATTATTAAATTTAACTTTTAATGAAATAAAATGTCAAAATTATAAACATTTATATTTTACATCGATTAAAAATTCAGCTACAATCATATTTAAACTTTGAATCTTTTTGAATATTAACACGCTATGGAATGCTTTAAATTATTAAAACTTCTGAATGTACGAAGGAAAATTCAATTAAAGTTCTATATCATATTCATTAAATAAAACTATTTTCTACCTGCTTTAATAAAATTAATTCATTTAAATTTAAAATTACAAAGAATATTTATTTTCAATTTTCGAGCAAAACTAAACACAGGGAATAAAACCTGAACGTTTTTTTAAAATTCTCTTCTCAAGAGGCATAATGCTCAGTAGAAATTCTGAATATTTATAAACAATTAACGTTTTTAAAATTATAAATGTGAGTTAAAAATGTATATTGCTAAATATATATATATATATATATATAAATTCTATATTATGAAAAAAAAATATATCCAATTAATATACATTTTTGTTTTTAACATCATACAACAATATATTTATTCTGAAGCATTATAAAAAATTAAAAAATATTTTTATTCATTATAATGCGGCAATTTCAGTATATTCAAAACAGTTTTTTAATTAATTGATTAATTTTGTATATTGCTTTAGTAAATGCAATATTAGAACTTACTAGATAAATTTTTAATGAATACGATGTGTTTTGAGCCCTTATACAGAAAAAAAAATTCAATGTCTTATTCTGGAACTTTCTCAATAAATTCAATATGCAAGCTTATTAAAATTTAGTATTAAAGTGTTTTAAAGTAAGCAATATATAAAAAGGTTCATTTTTAAATAGCTGAAGCTGTTTCTGTACTGAATAAGGTAAGTCTTTTATACATTTTATAAAATATTTTTTTTACTAATAAGAGCAATGCTGTATTAACATCAATCAAAACATACAAATTTTCAGTATTTACGTTATGTCACATGCTAAAACATTTATAATTAAACTATAAGCTCATTTCAATGCATTAAGAATTTGAAAATAGTGGCAGAAATTGTTAACAAAAATTTAAAATGGAATTCTATTGCTTTAATGAATGAGATAACGCTTTTCATTACAGTTATGAGAAATACAATTCTTTAATGAAGTCTATGCTGTATTAACATCTATCTTGAAATAAATTTTTAAATATGTGTTCTATCACATTCTGCAACATTTATTATTATACAAAGTGTAAACGTATTACATAATGCATTAAGATTTTGAACATATTGGCATAAAATTTCAAAATGAATTATGAATTTAATTTAAAAATTCAAAATTATTTAATATAAAATTTAACATTCAGTACTATACAAAGTGTAAGCTCACTACAATGTTACACAAATTTGAAAGTAGGAAATAATTTGTAATAAAATTTCAAAATTAACCGTGTTGCATTGCTATACGAGTTATAATGCTTTTTTATACAATAATATAAAACATATATTCATTCATTGAAGTTCATGAAAAATGAGCTCCTACTTGAAATAAATTTTATCATAATTATATACATACATAAATTATATCACGTTATACAACATTTTTTATTATACAAAATCATTGAAATATATCAAGAATTTAAAAATATTAACAACTTTTACTAAATATTTCAAAACTAATTGCATTGCAATAATAAATGAGAAATAGCATTTCTCATACATGCATAAAAAATATTCTTCAATGAAGTCGATGCTGTATGAGCATCTACCTTGAATTGTATACTTAAACATGCGTTATATTCCATTGTGCAACATTTATTATTATACAATGTATCGTATTATATTACATTGAAATTTGGAAAATAGACATAAATTTGAACAAAAATTATTTGAACAATTATTGATGCAGCATTACTCAATGAGATACAATTTTTTTTTTTAAATTCTTTTTTAAAATATATATATTTCAAATAAGTCTATGCTGTACGAGAATCAGAAAGATACAATTTAAAGTTTTTGATAGATATTTGAAACACCAATTTTAGAATTATATAATCACTATACTGAAGGAGACACAAAGTTTCTTTTATTAATTTATATATATATAAAAGTTCTTTATTGAAATTTATGCTTTATAAGAGTTTATTTTGAAATAAAGTTTGAAAATATGCGTTGTATTCCATTCTGAAACAATCATTGTATAAATCAGTATAATGCATCAAAAGTGTAAAAATATTGACAGATATTATAAAGAAAAATGATCATGTTGAACACTGAATGAGATATAACGCTTTTCTTTATTATTTTATATGTATGTATATAATTAGTGAAATTCACATTCTGCAACAAAGCTTATTATAATACATCAAGATTTGACGAATTTTGAACAAAAAATTAGTATTATTTATATTGCATTACTGTATAAAATACGCTTATGTCGTTCATTTATTTAAATATATGCATTTAAATAAATGCATTTTAACAAAAATGATGCTACATGAGCATCTTCAAAGAAATATTTAAAGTATGCTTTGCATTACATTGTGCAATATTTAATATTGTAAAAATAAAAATATATAATGCATGAAGAATTTGAAAATATGGAGAGATATGTTAAACAAAACTTTTAAATTATCTTTATATTGAAATACTGAAATGAGATACTTTTTTTTTTAAAATTCATTTATGTATATAAACTTTAACGAAGTCGGTATTGTATGCACATAGACTTCGAAATAAATTTTGAAAATATACATAACACATTCAATATTTAATATTATATAAATTATAATAGCAAATTTGAATATATTCACAGAAATAATTGTAATTAAAAAAAATTTAAATTAATTTTAATGAACTACTCAATGAAGTACAATATTTATTCATTTATTACAATAAGTTCTTTATTAAAACTAATATTGTATCTGCATCCATCTTAATATAAACTTTAAAATAAAAGAATATCACATTCTGCAGTTTTTATTATAGTACAAGTTAAACTCATTATAATGCATCAAGAATTTCAGAATATTAACAGAAATATTTAAAAAATATATTAAAACTAATTATGTATTTTATTAAATGAGACACACAACGCTTTTTATATATTTATAAAAAAAGAATATAATTTGACGAAGTCTTTGTTGTAGGATTTAAATAAAAATGTGTTAAGACAAGACATTCTGCAACATTATGATACAAAGTTGAAACTTATTATAATGTTTAAGATTTTGAAAATAACTGGCAAAAAAAAAAAAAAAAAAAAAAAAAAACTATATCTGCCTATCTCTATATATTTTATTGTTGTATTACTGAATGAGATAATGCTCTCTTATTCATTAATAATTTTATATATATATATATATATATATATATATATATATATATATATATATATATATATATATATATATATACATACATACATATACACACACTTTAATAATATAGATGCTGTATGAACGTCTTAAAATGAGTTTTAAAATGTTTATTACAATACATTGTGCAATTCTTTTTTAATGATAAAATTATGAAGAATTCGAAAATATTGACAGATACAGGGTGCGTCAGCTATTCGAGAAAATATTGATACAATGTCCTATATATCATCTTTAAACATCTTTTTCTATTGCAGCTATAGAAATTAAGTTGTCCCAGGTCATGAAGAAACATTATTATCGGCTACTTGGCTTCATGACACTCATTCTTAAATCATTGCGCTCCAGAAAGTTGCCCAATCATTCGTTTTCAAAGTCTGGAAAGAACTGGAGGTTACCATTGATAAAGTGCCCAACTATTTCGCACATGGAACGACATTCACGCGTCTTCTGCATTACCAGGACACCTGAATTTATAAATTCTGTCCAAAATGTCATCGAACATGACCCTGGAAAGTCCATGAGGGCACTGCAGGGATCTGAAGGTTGGCAAGTCCAAAATTCGACGTGTGGTCCAAGAAAACTCCCGTTATGTGTCGTATATAATATGGAGAGGACAGTTCATGTCTTAGAAAACCAAGGAGAATAAAGTAATCAGAGCGAAGCGCTACTTAAACAAGCTGGAACATCTTGAAAAGTCAGAAGTGACCTGGTTCTTTTTGGATGAAAGAAAATGGCCAAAGAGCAGAAGGTCAACCGACGAAATGATCGTTGGCTGTGTAACAAAACAGAGGAAATTCCCATTGTCAAGCACACTAAATTTCCCGTTTCGGTTATAGTCTTAGAGGTTGTGAGCAATAAAGGTGAATTGCTGCTTCAACAGTTCTTTTATCAAGATGCCAAAGTCAGTGCAGTTGCTTATGCCGATAGTTGTGATGCCCTGGATTACTGCTATAGCATGCAGGTCATATGTTTTTCAGCAGACTCTGCACCAGATCATATGGCTCCTTTCCCCTAAGAATGGATGGAAAGAAATTTTCGTGATTACGTCACTCTGAACATATAGCCACTCAACTTGCCTGATCTTAACCATAGGGACTATTACGTATGCAGCGTCGTTAAAAGCGTCTTTAATAAGCATCCACACAACACCGGTGGACCTCTCAAGACATGACATTCTGGATGGCATGACAAATATTCCCAGGGCTAACCTCATTTCTGCCTGCAGGCGGTTTCGACAGCATGTAGAGACTATTATTGCAACTGACGTTGAATTTATTGAATGATGTCGTGCATTAGGTCCGATTTCTTGTAGAATTAACGTTCAATTTTCATTGAATGTTATATCTGCAGTGTTTGCTTCTTTTATTTGTCGACGTTAATTTGTTCTCAAATACGTGACGCGCCCTGTATTTTAAACAAAAATTTCAAAATTCATTCGCAATATTGAATAAAATATGCTTTTTTGCGAATTTATACAAATGAAAAGATTCTTTAGTGAAAATGATGCAGTAGGAGTATGTAACTTGAAATAAATTTTGCAAATAAGCTATGTACATCATTCTACAACATTCATTATTGCACAAATAAAACAATAGTTATAATACATACAAAATTGAAAACATTGACAGAAATAATAGATATATTTCAAAATTATGTTGCAATACTAAATAACATTTATTTATTTATTTATTTATTTATTTATTTTTTAATTTATAATGAAAATATTGTTTAGTGAAACTGATACTGTATGAGCACCAATTTGAAATACGTTTTGAAAATATGCGTTTTGCTCCATTCTGCAACATTCGTTATTGTACAAATAATATATATATATGTTTTAGGAATTTAGAGATAATTTTAAGAAAAATTTAAAAATTAATTATTATGCAGTACTGAATGAGATACAACGCATTTTATTAAATATATATATATATAAATGCTTTACTGAAATTTATGCTGTATGAGCATCTACATGAAAATTTTTGAAAATATGCATTTTATCCCATTCTATAACATTTGTTATTGTACAAATTATATGTATGTGTATATATATAATCCATAAGGAATTTAAAAGTATTAAGATATGTTTGGATTTTATATTTTTAAATCAAGAAATTATGTAGCAGTACTGAATAAGATACAACGCATTTATTAAATAAAAAAAAATATTTAAGCTTTAGCGAAATTAATGCTGTATGGGCAACTACATCGAAATAAAATTTTGAAAATATAGGTTTTATCTCCTTCTGCAGCATTTATTATTGCACAAATATATAATGCATCAAGAAATTAAAATTATTGAGAGATATTTGGTATAAAATAATAATAAAAAAAAATATGTTGTGGTACTGAATGAGATACAACGCATTTCATTAAATAAAATATATAATATATATATATATATATATAGAGATATATATGTCAGTGAAACTGATGCTGTAGGAACACCTACATGGAAATAAATTTAAACATCTGCGTTTTATCTCATTCTGCAACATATATTGTTTTACAAAAAAAAAAAAAAAAAAAAAAAAAAACATTTAATGCATCAAGAAATTAAAAGTATTGAGCGATATTTACATATTATATATATATATATATATATATATATATATATATATATATATATATATATATATATATATATATAATTTATATTTTGCAGTACTGGATAAGGCACAACGCATTTTTATTAAATTTAAAAACATATATGCTTTAGTGAAACTGATGCTGTATGAACATCTAATAGAAATAAATTTTAAAAATGAGAATTTTATTCGATTCTACAACATTTATTATTATTGTACAAATAATGATTAAAAAAAAATGTATATGTATAATAATGAATACAACAGGAATTTAAAAATATCCAGTGATATTTGGTATTTTAAAGGTTAAAAAAATAATTACGTTGCGTTACTGAATGAGATACAATGCAACTTATTAAATATATATATGCCTTAGTAAAATTGATGCTGTATGGATATCTACATGGAATTAAAATTTAAAAATATGCGTTTTATTCAATTCTACAACATTACTATTATATATAAATACTTCAAGAATGTTAAAATATTGAGACATTTTTAAGAAAATTTAAAAATTAATTATTCTGCAGTACTGAAAGAGACACAACACATTTTATTAAATAAAATATAAACATATATGTGCATTATGGAATTAGATGCTGTGTGATTATCTACATAGAAATAAATTTTTATAATCTGCGTTATATCCCACTCTGCAACATTTATTATTGTACAAGAAAAGAAAATATATTATGTATCAAGAATTTAAAAATAGTAAGAGATATTTACAATTAAAGAAAAAAGAGTTACAAATATTAATTATGTTGCGGTACTGAATTAGATACAATGCATTTTATTAAATTAAAAATTATACATTCTTTATTGAAGTTAATGCTGTATGGGAATCTATATGGAGATTACATACACACACACACACACACACACCAAGAGTTCTAAAATATTGAGATATATTTTCAAAAAAATAAAAATAAAAAAAATAATATAAATAATATATAGAAAATATAAAAATATAAATAAATAAAAATTAATTATGCTGCAGTACTGAATGAGATACAACACATTTTATTAAATAAAATATAAACATATATGTACTTTAGTGAATTTGATGCTGTATAAGCATCTACATTGAAATAAATTTTGATAACATGCGTTTTATCCCATTCTGCAACTTATTATTGTTACAAAAAAAAAAAGGTATATAGAGTATAATTAATTTAAAATTGAGAGATAATTGGTATTTTTAAAAAAAATTTAAAAAATTAATTATGATGCGGTACTGAATGAGATACAATTCATTTTATTAAATTAAAGAAAATTATATATGCTTTAGTGAAGTCGATGCTGTATGGGCATCTACATGTAAATGAATTTGTAAAATATGCATTTTATCTCACTCTGCAACATTTATTAATATAAGAGAAAAATTATATAATATTACAGCAATAAATTTAAAATATTGAGACATTCTCAAGCAAATTTAAAAATTAATTATGCTGTAGTACTGAATGAGATACGACGTATTTTATAACATAAAATATTAATATATATGTGATTTATTGAATTTGATGCCGTAAGGGCATTAACATGGAAATAAATTTTTATAATATGCGTTTTATCCCATTCTTCAACACTTATTATAGTAGAAGAAAAAAGAAAAAGTATATTAGGTATCAACAATTTAAAAATATTGAGAGATATTAAAAGTTAAAAAATTATGTTGTGGTACTGAATGAGATACAATGCATTTTATTAAATTAGAAATTATACATGCTTTAGTGAAGTTGATGCTGTAGTGGCACCTACATGGAGATTAATTTTTAAAATATGCATTTTATCTCATTCTGCAACATTTATTATGTTTATATAGACATAGAGTTCTAAAATAAATTGACATTTTGAAAAAAAAAAAAATTAAAATAAAACAAAAATTAATTATCCTGCAGTACTGAATGAGATACAACACCTTTTAATAAATAAAATATAATTATATATGTGATTTATTGAATTTGATGCTGTATGGCATCTACGTGGAAATAAATTGACAATATGCATTTTATTCCATTCTTCAACATTTATTGTAGTACAAGAAAAAAGAAAAAGTATATTATGTATCAACAATTTAAAAATATTTAGAGATATTTACTATTGAAGAAAAAAGTTAAAAAATTAATTATGTTGCGGTACTGAATGAGAAACAATGTATTTTATTAAATTAAAAATTATACATGCTTTAGTGAAGTTCATGCGGTATGGGCATCTACATGGGGATTAATTTTGAAAATATGCATTTTATCTCATTCTGCAACATTTATTATTGTAATATGTATATATACATCAAGAGTTCTAAAATATTGAGATATATAAAAAAAAAATAATAAAATATAAAAATATAAAAAATAAAATAAGATAAAAAAAAATAATAATTATGCTGCAGTAATGAATAAGATACAACGCATTTTATTAAATAAAATATAATTATATATGTGATATATTGAATTTGATGCTGTATGAGCATCTACGTGGAAATAAATTTTGAAAATATGCGTTTTATCCCAGTCTGCGTTTTATCCCATTCTATTCAACATTTAATGTAGTACAAGAAAAAAGAAAAAGTATATTATGTATCAAAAATTTAAAAATATTGAGAGATTTACTATTTAAGAAAAGAAAAGTTAAAAAATTAATTATGTTGCGGTACTGAATGAGATACAATGCATTTTATTAAATTAAAAAATATACATGCTTTAGTGTAGTAGATGCTGTATTTTCATCTACATGGAGGTAATTTTGAAAATATGCATTTTATCTAATTCTACAGCATTTATTATATATATATAATAAATCAAGAGTTTTAAAATACTGAGACATATTTTGAAAAAAATTAAATAAATAAAAATTAACTATGCTGCAGTACTCAATGAGATACAATGCATTATATTATATATATATATATATATATCCTTTAGTGAAGTTGATGCTGCATGGGCATCTACATGGAGATGAATTTTGAAAATATGCATTTTATCCCATTCTGCAACATTTATTATTGTAAAAAAAATAATACATCAAGAATTTTAAAATATTGAGACCTTTTTTGGTAAGAAAATTTAAAAATTAATTATGCTGCAGTACTGAATGAGATACAACGCATTTTATTAAATAAAATATATTTATATATGTGATTTATTGAATTTGATGCTGTATGGCATCTACGTGGAAATAAATTTTGACAATATGCGTTTTATCCCATTCTGCAATATTTATTATTGTAAAAAACAAAAGAAGTATATTATGTATCAAAAATTTAAAATTATTGAGAGATATTTACTATTTAAGAAAAAAAGAAGTTAAAAAATTAATTATGTTGCGGTACTGAATGAGATACAATGCATTTTATTAAATTAAAAAACATACATGCTTTAGCGATGTAGATGTTGTATTTTCATCTACATGGAGGTAATTTTGAAAATATGCATTTTATCTCAGTCTGCAATATTTATTATATATATATAATAAATCAAGTTTTAAAATACCGAGACATTTTGAAAAAAAACAATAAATAAATGAAAATAAAACAAAATTAATAATCCTGCAGTACTGAATGAGATACAACACCTTTTATTAAATAAAATATATTTATATATGTGTTTTATTGAATTTGATTCTGTATGGCATCTACGTGGACATAAATTGACAATATGCGTTTTATCCCATTCTTCATCATTTAATGTAGTACAAGAAAAAAGAAAAAGTATATTATATATCAACAATTTAAAAATATTGAGAGATATTTACTATTTAAGAAAAAAAAGTTAAAAAATTAATTATGTTGCGTTACTGAATGAGATACAATGTATTTTATTAAATTAAAAATTATATATGCTTTAGTGAAGTTGATTCATTGAAGTAGATTAATTTTGAAAATATGCATTTTATCTCATTCTGCAACATTTATTATTGTAATATGTTTATATATACATCGAGAGTTCTGAAATAAATTGACATATTTTGAAAAAATAATAATAATAATAATAAATTAATGAAAAAATAAATAAAAAAAATAATTATGCTGCAGTACTGAATGAGATAACGAATTTTATTAAATAAAATATAATTATACATGTGATTTATTGAATTTGATGCTGTATGGCAGTTACGTGGAAATAAATTTTGACAATGTGCGTTTTATCCCATTCTGCAACATTTATTATTGCAAAAAACAAAAAAGGAGTATATTATGTATAAAAAATTTAAAAATATTGAGAGATATTTACTATTTAAGAAAAAAAAAGTTAAAAAATTAATTATGTTGCGGTACTGAATGAGACACAATGCATTTTATTAAATTAAAAAATATACATGCTTTAGTGAAGTAGATGCTGTCTTTTCATCTACATGGAGGTAATTTTGAAAATATGCATTTTATCTTATTCTGCAACATTTATTTCATATATATATATATGAAATAAATCAAGAGTTTTAAAATACTGAGTGAGACATATTTTGAAAAAAAAAAAAAAAAATTAAAAATTAACTATGCTGCAGTACTGAATGCGATACAATGCATTATATATATATATCCTTTAGTGAAGTTGATGCTGCATGGGCATCTACATGGAGATGAATTTTGAAAATATGCATTTTATCGCACTCTGCAACATTTATTAATATCAGAGAAAAATTATAATAAAGCAAGAAATTTAAAATATTGAGACATATTCTTAAGAAAATTTAAAAATTAATTATGCTGTAGTACTGAATGAGATACGAATAAAAATTTTTTTATAAAATAATTTATAATTTTTATTAAATAAATTTTATAAAATAAAATATTAATATATATGCGATTTATTGAATTTGATGCCGTAAGGGCATCAACGTGGAAATAAATTTTTATAATATGTGTTTTATCCCATTCTTCAACATTTATTATAGTACAAGAAAAAAGAAAAATTATATTATGCATCAACAATTTAAAATATTGAGAGATATTTACTATTTTAGGAAAAAAAAGTTAAAAAATTATTTTGGTACTGAATGAGATACAATGCATTTTATTAAATAAAAATTATACATGCTTTAGTGAAGTTGATGCTGTATTGGCATCTACATGGATATTAATTTTGAAAATATGCATTTTACCTCATTCTGCAACATTTATTATTGTAAT
Organism: Salticus scenicus; assembly: GCA_963930645.1. Classification (NCBI taxonomy): domain Eukaryota; kingdom Metazoa; phylum Arthropoda; class Arachnida; order Araneae; family Salticidae; genus Salticus; species Salticus scenicus. Next base: position 233,093,798 of record OZ005655.1, read on the forward strand.
ATGTTTATATATACATTGAGAGTTATCAAATAAATTGACATATTTTGAAAAAATAAATAAATAAATGAAAATGAAAATAAAAAATAAAAATAAATTTTTCTGCAGTACGTAATGAGATAACGAATTTTATTAAATAAAATATAATTATACATGTGATTTATTGAATTTGATGCTGTATGGCAGTTACGTGGAAATAAATTTTGACAATGTGCGTTTTATCCCATTCTGCAACATTTATTATTGCAAAAAACAAAAAAGAGTATATTATGTATCAAAAATTTAAAAATATTGAGAGATATTTACTATTTAAGAAAAAAAAAGTTAAAAAATTAATTATGTTGCGGTACTGAATGAGACACAATGCATTTTATTAAATTAAAAAATATACATGCTTTAGTGAAGTAGATGCTGTATTTTCATCTACATGGAGGTAATTTTGAAAATATGCATTTTATCTAATTCTACAGCATTTATTATATATATATAATAAATCAAGAGTTTTAAAATACTGAGACATATTTTGAAAAAAATTAAATAAATAAAAATTAACTATGCTGCAGTACTCAATGAGATACAATGCATTATATTATATATATATATATATATCCTTTAGTGAAGTTGATGCTGCATGGGCATCTACATGGAGATGAATTTTGAAAATATGCATTTTATCCCATTCTGCAACATTTATTATTGTAAAAAAAATAATACATCAAGAATTTTAAAATATTGAGACCTTTTTTGGTAAGAAAATTTAAAAATTAATTATGCTGCAGTACTGAATGAGATACAACGCATTTTATTAAATAAAATATATTTATATATGTGATTTATTGAATTTGATGCTGTATGGCATCTACGTGGAAATAAATTTTGACAATATGCGTTTTATCCCATTCTGCAACATTTATTATTGTAAAAAACAAAAGAAGTATATTATGTATCAAAAATTTAAAATTATTGAGAGATATTTACTATTTAAGAAAAAAAGAAGTTAAAAAATTAATTATGTTGCGGTACTGAATGAGATACAATGCATTTTATTAAATTAAAAAACATACATGCTTTAGCGATGTAGATGTTGTATTTTCATCTACATGGAGGTAATTTTGAAAATATGCATTTTATCTCAGTCTGCAATATTTATTATATATATATAATAAATTAAGTTTTAAAATACTGAGACATTTTGAAAAAAAACAATAAATAAATGAAAATAAAACAAAATTAATAATCCTGCAGTACTGAATGAGATACAACACCTTTTATTAAATAAAATATATTTATATATGTGTTTTATTGAATTTGATTCTGTATGGCATCTACGTGGACATAAATTGACAATATGCGTTTTATCCCATTCTTCATCATTTAATGTAGTACAAGAAAAAAGAAAAAGTATATTATATATCAACAATTTAAAAATATTGAGAGATATTTACTATTTAAGAAAAAAAAGTTAAAAAATTAATTATGTTGCGTTACTGAATGAGATACAATGTATTTTATTAAATTAAAAATTATATATGCTTTAGTGAAGTTGATTCATTGAAGTAGATTAATTTTGAAAATATGCATTTTATCTCATTCTGCAACATTTATTATTGTAATATGTTTATATATACATCGAGAGTTCTGAAATAAATTGACATATTTTGAAAAAATAATAATAATAATAATAAATTAATGAAAAAATAAATAAAAAAAATAATTATGCTGCAGTACTGAATGAGATAACGAATTTTATTAAATAAAATATAATTATACATGTGATTTATTGAATTTGATGCTGTATGGCAGTTACGTGGAAATAAATTTTGACAATGTGCGTTTTATCCCATTCTGCAACATTTATTATTGCAAAAAACAAAAAAGGAGTATATTATGTATAAAAATTTTAAAAATATTGAGAGATATTTACTATTTAAGAAAAAAAAAGTTAAAAAATTAATTATGTTGCGGTACTGAATGAGACACAATGCATTTTATTAAATTAAAAAATATACATGCTTTAGTGAAGTAGATGCTGTCTTTTCATCTACATGGAGGTAATTTTGAAAATATGCATTTTATCTTATTCTGCAACATTTATTTCATATATATATATATGAAATAAATCAAGAGTTTTAAAATACTGAGTGAGACATATTTTGAAAAAAAAAAAAAAAATTAAAAATTAACTATGCTGCAGTACTGAATGCGATACAATGCATTATATATATATATCCTTTAGTGAAGTTGATGCTGCATGGGCATCTACATGGAGATGAATTTTGAAAATATGCATTTTATCGCACTCTGCAACATTTATTAATATCAGAGAAAAATTATAATAAAGCAAGAAATTTAAAATATTGAGACATATTCTTAAGAAAATTTAAAAATTAATTATGCTGTAGTACTGAATGAGATACGAATAAAAATTTTTTTATAAAATAATTTATAATTTTTATTAAATAAATTTTATAAAATAAAATATTAATATATATGCGATTTATTGAATTTGATGCCGTAAGGGCATCAACGTGGAAATAAATTTTTATAATATGTGTTTTATCCCATTCTTCAACATTTATTATAGTACAAGAAAAAAGAAAAATTATATTATGCATCAACAATTTAAAATATTGAGAGATATTTACTATTTTAGGAAAAAAAAGTTAAAAAATTATTTTGGTACTGAATGAGATACAATGCATTTTATTAAATAAAAATTATACATGCTTTAGTGAAGTTGATGCTGTATTGGCATCTACATGGATATTAATTTTGAAAATATGCATTTTATCTCATTCTGCAACATTTATTATTGTAATATGTTTATATATACATTGAGAGTTATCAAATAAATTGACATATTTTGAAAAAATAAATAAATAAATGAAAATGAAAATAAAAAAATAAAAATAAATTTTTCTGCAGTACGTAATCAGATAAGACGCATTTTATTAAATAAAATATATTTATATATGTGATTTATTGAATTTGATCCTGTATGGCATCTACGTGGAAATAAATTTTGACAATATGCGTTTTATCCCATTCTGCAACATTTATTATTGTAAAAAACAAAAGAAGTATATTATGTATCAAAAATTTAAAATTATTGAGAGATATTTACTATTTAAGAAAAAAAGAAGTTAAAAAATTAATTATGTTGCGGTACTGAATGAGATACAATGCATTTTATTAAATTAAAAAACATACATGCTTTAGCGATGTAGATGTTGTATTTTCATCTACATGGAGGTAATTTTGAAAATATGCATTTTATCTCAGTCTGCAATATTTATTATATATATATAATAAATCAAGTTTTAAAATACTGAGACATTTTGAAAAAAAACAATAAATAAATGAAAATAAAACAAAATTAATAATCCTGCAGTACTGAATGAGATACAACACCTTTTATTAAATAAAATATATTTATATATGTGTTTTATTGAATTTGATTCTGTATGGCATCTACGTGGACATAAATTGACAATATGCGTTTTATCCCATTCTTCATCATTTAATGTAGTACAAGAAAAAAGAAAAAGTATATTATATATCAACAATTTAAAAATATTGAGAGATATTTACTATTTAAGAAAAAAAAGTTAAAAAATTAATTATGTTGCGTTACTGAATGAGATACAATGTATTTTATTAAATTAAAAATTATATATGCTTTAGTGAAGTTGATTCATTGAAGTAGATTAATTTTGAAAATATGCATTTTATCTCATTCTGCAACATTTATTATTGTAATATGTTTATATATACATCGAGAGTTCTGAAATAAATTGACATATTTTGAAAAAATAATAATAATAATAATAAATTAATGAAAAAATAAATAAAAAAAATAATTATGCTGCAGTACTGAATGAGATAACGAATTTTATTAAATAAAATATAATTATACATGTGATTTATTGAATTTGATGCTGTATGGCAGTTACGTGGAAATAAATTTTGACAATGTGCGTTTTATCCCATTCTGCAACATTTATTATTGCAAAAAACAAAAAAGGAGTATATTATGTATAAAAAATTTAAAAATATTGAGAGATATTTACTATTTAAGAAAAAAAAAGTTAAAAAATTAATTATGTTGCGGTACTGAATGAGACAATGCATTTTATTAAATTAAAAAATATACATGCTTTAGTGAAGTAGATGCTGTCTTTTCATCTACATGGAGGTAATTTTGAAAATATGCATTTTATCTTATTCTGCAACATTTATTTCATATATATATATATGAAATAAATCAAGAGTTTTAAAATACTGAGTGAGACATATTTTGAAAAAAAAAAAAAAAAATTAAAAATTAACTATGCTGCAGTACTGAATGCGATACAATGCATTATATATATATATCCTTTAGTGAAGTTGATGCTGCATGGGCATCTACATGGAGATGAATTTTGAAAATATGCATTTTATCGCACTCTGCAACATTTATTAATATCAGAGAAAAATTATAATAAAGCAAGAAATTTAAAATATTGAGACATATTCTTAAGAAAATTTAAAAATTAATTATGCTGTAGTACTGAATGAGATACGAATAAAAAATTTTTTATAAAATAATTTATAATTTTTATTAAATAAATTTTATAAAATAAAATATTAATATATATGCGATTTATTGAATTTGATGCCGTAAGGGCATCAACGTGGAAATAAATTTTTATAATATGTGTTTTATCCCATTCTTCAACATTTATTATAGTACAAGAAAAAAGAAAAATTATATTATGCATCAACAATTTAAAATATTGAGAGATATTTACTATTTTAGGAAAAAAAAGTTAAAAAATTATTTTGGTACTGAATGAGATACAATGCATTTTATTAAATAAAAATTATACATGCTTTAGTGAAGTTGATGCTGTATTGGCATCTACATGGATATTAATTTTGAAAATATGCATTTTATCTCATTCTGCAACATTTATTATTGTAATATGTTTATATATACATTGAGAGTTATCAAATAAATTGACATATTTTGAAAAAATAAATAAATAAATGAAAATGAAAAAATAAAAATAAATTTTTCTGCAGTACGTAATGAGATAAGACGCATTTTATTAAATAAAATATATTTATATATGTGATTTATTGAATTTGATCCTGTATGGCATCTACGTGGAAATAAATTTTGACAATATGCGTTTTATCCCATTCTGCAACGTTTATTATTGTAAAAAAAAAAAAAAAAAAAGAGTATATTATGTATAAAAAATTTAAAAATATTGAGAGATATTTACTATTTAAGAAAAAAAAAAGTTAAAAAATTATGTTGCGGTACTTAATGAGATACAATGCATTTTATTAAATTAAAAAATATACATGCTTTAGTGAAATAGATGCTGTATTTTCATCTACATGGAGGTAAGTTTGAAAATATGCATTTTATCTCATTCTGCAACATTTATTATATATATATAATAAATCAAGAGTTTTAAAATACTGAGACATATTTTGAAAAAAAAAATTAAAAATTAACTATGCTGCAGTACTGAATGAGATACAATGCATTATATATATATATATATCCTTTAGTGAAGTTGATGCTGCATGGGCATCTACATGGAGATGAATTTTGAAAATATGCATTTTATCCCATTCTGCAACATTTATTATTGTAAAAAAAAACCAATACATCAAGAATTTTTAAATACGAGACCTTTTTTTGTAAGAAAATTTAAAAATTAATATGCTTCAGTACTGAATGAGATACAACGCATTTTATTAAATAAAATATAAACATATGTGTTTTAGTATAATTGATTCTGTGTGAAAATCAACATGGAAATAAATTTTGAATATATGCATTTTGTCCCATTTTACAACATTTAATACTGTAAAATATATATATATAACATCAAGAATTTAAAAATATTGAGGCACATTTTTAAGAAAATTTAAAAATTAATTAGGCTACAGTACGGAGTGAGATACAATGCATTTTATTACATAATTATTTTTATTACATTTTGTTACATAAATGTATATCTGCTTTAGTGAAATTAATGCTGTATAAGCATCTATATGGAAATAAATTTTGATATGTTTTGTCCCATCCTGTAATATTTATTATTATTATATATCTGCACAACACACATACGTATATGTAGGGCATCAAAAATTTTATAATAATGAGGCATATTTTTAAGAAAATTTAAAAATTAATTATGCTGCAGTACTGAATGAGATACAATGCATTTTATTAAATAATAATAATAAAAATGTATAATGCTTTAGTGGATTTAATGCTATATGGGCATCTACATGGAAATAAATTTTGAATAAATTTGTATTTTATATGGGATAAAATATGTATTTTATCCCATTATGCAACCTGTATTATTCTATTCTTTATATATATATATATATATATATATATATATATATATATATATATATATATATATATATATATATATATATATATAAAAGGATTTAAATCAAGAATTTAAAAATATTGAGACAGTTTAAGAAAATTTAAAAATTGATTTTGCTGCAGTACTGAATGAGATACGCCTTTTATTAAATATATATATATAATATGATTCATTGAATTTGATGCTGTATGAGGATATACAAGGAAACAAATTTTTATAATATGCGTTTTATTCCATATATCTCAAGAGTTCAATTAATTATGCTGCAGTACTGAATGAGATACAACTCATTTTATTAAATGAAATATTAATATATATGTGATTTATTGAATTTGATGCTGTATGAGCATCTACATGGAAATAAATTTTGTCAATATGCGTTTTATCCCATTCTGCAACACTTATTATTGTACAAATAAAAAATATATATGTATATAATTGCATCAAGAATTTAAAAATAGCGAGATATTTGTATTTTTAAAAAAAGTTAAAAAAAATTATGTTGCTGTTCTGAATGAGATACAATGCATTTAAAAAAACAAAACAAAAAAAACCTATGTATATTTTAGTGAAATGGATGCTGTGTGAGCATCTACTTAGAAATAAATTTTGAAAATATGCATTTTAGCCCATTCTGCAACTTTTTATTATACAATTTTGCGAGTTTGATGCAAGGAAAATGCATTGTTTTCTCGTTATATGTATTAAAAAAGATCTCTGTTATCATTACACACATGTTTAAAAAAAAAAAAAAAATGCTAACAGAAAATAGAAAACTACATCCCACATACATTAAAATTACAGTAAATTTATTTTAATGCACACTAAATATTCAGCACTTCTGTTATCAGAATTAGAACTTTTTATTAGAATACTGCTGTAATCCTCCATAGAAATGTATTTTACAGCATGCATTGCTAAATCAGATGTTTAATGTTATTTTATGTATACATCATAAAATCTTTTATGACATTTTGCACTGGTAAGGTTCAGCAAATAATTTCACAATTCATACAACATTCAAATTCTAGAAACACAATAAATAAATAATCATCTATTTATATGTAATTTCCAAATTCATAATCATGTATGTTGAATTACGGAATAATACAGAAAACATAACAAAAAATAATTTGCATTAGTGCCATCTGAGCTCATTCAAATTTTGATATTAACAATCTGATTTTTTTTTCTTTTTAAAAGATTATTACGTAATAAATCTAGTCTCATTGATTTATCTTTGAATATATAAAGAGAACATTTGTTCTAACAAAGCACAATTTTATAGTCATGTAAGTTGTATTATTGACTCAAATTTATGTATTAGTGAACATAAGATTTTTATTTAATTAAATCAGTGTTTTTAAACACCAAATGTAATTTTAAAAAGGAGATAACACTTTCTGCGACATTTTATTTATTATCATTATGCCTCTAATCTAAATTAATACTGAGAAAGAAAAAAAAAAAAAAAAACCCTCTTAAATTGATAGTTATATAGGACTACATTCCTGCGTATTGTATATAATTAATTTGACTTAACGCCTTTTTGTACACAAATTTTTTAAATAAAAGCAAATCTGTGATCATCTATTTAAAAGTTACCTCTTTATCCAGTCACGCCTAGTATTTTGTAAACAATACTTATGTTGATACAATCTGAATGCTGACCAAATTCACTTAATAGCAGTTTATATCTAACAATATTTTAAACTTTGGTGTGCTGAACAAAATGTGCGATTCATTCTATTTTTTTTTTCTTTTTCATTATTAAACGAAGAACACTTATTTTGTCTTATATTTTTATTTCTGTTTTGTAAACAGTGTCATACACTCTTTTATATTAGTAATTTTATATATACTTTCTTTATCCATAAGAATAAATTTTATTATAATATAGAAATTCATGAATATATATTTTAAAAATTTCTTTACTATGCATCTCACTTTACTAAGCCTGCGATATTAATATTTCATCATAGTAAGGTATGAGGAATTTAGGTTTGTGAAAATTTTGGGCTTTTTTTTTCTTTTGAATGTTTCTTAGCGTTTTCAGGCATGAGAAAATCCGGATATCATAAAATTTATGTCACGTTTTTCCGTAGATTCGTTTGTTACTACGTTAGTCAATTTTTTATATTCTGAATCCATTATCTCAAGAACAAGTGATCTGAAATAGGTCAAAATTGTTTTGAAAAAAATCATTTATGTTATTAGCATGCATACTTTTGAATTGCAATATTTAAATTTGGAATGTCCGTATGTTTTAAATTTATAATTTTCATAACACTGGAGAATAAAGGAGGAGATTTTGCTTAAAAATGCATGGAATATATTGATCGTGTAATGTCAGACCAATATTTTAAAATACCATTTATTATGCTGGCATTAATATTTTTATATTATACTTTGAAAGTTATTTGAAACTTAAGGTATTCTTATTATGGCTGAATAGGACATTATTTCACTTAAATTTGGATTATCCGATCATTGCATCCAAAATAGTTCTAATTTCACGTAAATTAAAGTAAGAAACTCAAACCTAATAAAATTAATCAGAAAATCAGGATAAGCGTACTTGTATCGAATCGAAACGAAAGATAGCCTAGTGGGTGGGACATTTAGTTTTGTGACCCTGTCAGGGGATCATCCAAACTGGTTTTTCTTAACTTTATTATAACATGTGTTGTAGAAATTTATAGGAATAAAAATAAATGAAAAAGCTGAATCGATTCTATCTTTAATTTATTCAGTGAAACATTTTAAAAGCACTTCACGTAGTTATAAATCGTTTACTAATAATTTATTTCTAAATAAATAAGTTTTCTTTAACATGCTCACGCCGGCGTATTTTGTTTACGTAGTCTACTCAAAAGTATCCGAGCACTAGCCAATATTTCCGATATCAAAAAAGTACACTTAAAACTGTTTTGTTCAATAAATCCTTGTCGAACCATGTTCTTAGGCTAACTAAGCACATGACTCAACAAGGATTCATTTAAAGCGATAGTAAGTGTACATTTTTTGGGCAGGGATTATTGCTAGTGCTCGGATACTTTTCTGCCGACTGTAGCTGTGACTCACCGGTGGGTCACGCCGACGGGAACGTGTTAATTGAGTGGTATATAATTCTATATTAATGACAACTTAAAATTTTAACATGTTTATAGCGCCTTTTAAATATATCTTTATATATGTTACATATGCTTCGTTTACTCGTCCATTGAATTTTTCATACTGATAGTATTATACAAAATTTAAAGTATTAAGTTTTTAGCCTCATTTTTAATGTCTACACACATTCTGAACTTTTATAGGTACGTTTTATATGTAATTAAATATTTTATATTGAATTTTTTCATACTGAGAGTATTATGTAAAATTTCAAAATTTAAAGTATTAAATTTTTAGCCTCATTTTTAAATGTTTACATCCTTCAGAATTTTCATAGGTACGTTTTTATAGGAACTTTGCAACAAATACAAAAAATCTAATTTTCCTTTTATTTAATTTTTTTGACGCATTCAAAACTTTAACAACTTATTGGTCCTATCTGTGAAACAGAATTAAATACTCTTCAGCAATTTCTGGTTCTAAAAACCTTCCCTCTGAACTTTTAAAAATTGTTTATGAAATTTTAACGTTAAATGCATCAGTCAGTCAATGCCAGTTAGTCAATCTGCAATAACATAGTCATCTACTAGTTATTAGAAGAAAATTCCATGAACATAAATTTACGCGAAATTTCTAACAGGTTCCTAAAAAAAAATGCGTAACATTATAAAAAGAAAACCAAAGATTAGTGGTACTATTTGAGAATTAGAAAATTTGTCAAGTTTTCATATCCGAGAAAGTTATATTTTGCTTGTTTGCTCTTCAATCGAGAGAATTTTTACTTGAAGCAAAACAATCTGTCCTTTTGATGAAATACTTCCGAGATTTCTTATGAAAGTCGACTAAATGTACGTTATGTATAAAAAGCTTTAGGTTTCTGGCTGGTTATAGGGTTTAAGGCCAACTGATAACGCTAGGTCCTAGGCAATTTAGGTTTATGCCACTACATTTAAATCGATTAAAAAGATTTTTTTTTTTTTAATCATGACTCATTTAACAGAAATTTACAGTGCAACTATTTTTGTTATTCATACATGTTAAATTAATATTACAAATTGCAGGATGTCCGAATATGAAACTTAACCGAATACGTTTAAATGAGCTCTATGAATATATACTAAGTCGAAAATAGCCGGACTTCAATACTCGTATTTTTCCTTTCAAAAACCACTAATTTATACATTAAATTATATAGGGATATAATAGACAGTGATTCTGCCGGATATCAAATATCCGGAACTCTATTGCCTGCTGAATACGGATATGCTATATCCGACAAAATTACTATCTGTTTCATTCTTACTTTTAAAGATTAAATTAGCTATTTTTAAAAACAGCGTGGCTTTTTTTGTCCATTAGCGTATATTAAAATTTTGTTACATGAATACTAGTGAAAAATGGTAAAATAGTCAATATCAAAATAATAGCCTTTAAAATAGTAAGATTTGAAATAATTATTCCTTTTGAATATTTCAACTATTTGTTTTAAACTTATTTTCGTATATTTAAAGAACAAATCTACATTTTTCAAATAAATTTTTATGTAAACTATGACAATTCTTACGCGGCAAGTTATTCACTATTTCTTTTTAAAAATTACATTTTTCGTTTATATTCAATTAAATTCAAATGTCATTTATGTTATCTACTCAAAAGGAAATAAGAAATTTTTAATTTTGTTTAACATTAAGAAAAAGTTTCTGCGAGATTCTGAAAATTTGTTAAATTGTCACCCCCCCCCCCCCCCCCCCCCCCCAAAAAAAAAAAAAAAAGGCCTCTTTCAGTAGATTTGCAATGAAAAATTGAATCAGTTTGTTGGAGATAAATGTGCGTCAACATTTTATTAAATTTTTCTGCCAGACAAAAAAAAAAAAAAAAAAAAAAAAAAAAATCTGGAGCGACTCTACTTGACTATCCGAACATTGAGTAATTAATATTTTTGTAGATAAAGTAAAGAAAGAGGAGTTGTTAAAACAAAAGAGAGAAAACCATAATAGAGTGTTTGAGTATTTTTCTTTATATATTACACGATGTTTTACTTAACGCTACTGAACTTTGAGCCCATAAGATCCTAATAAAGATAAAGAATTTTTTTGTTGTGCCCCTGCAAAAACTTATAAATGCTAGATTCACCAAAATGCTTATATTTAGTGCAACAGTGATTTATAACATTCATATAAATTTTTTGCTCAATTGAATAAGGCGTTTAGATGCTATCGCACATTTAAAAATTTGGTCCCATAGGCCATAATGCTAAAGAATTTTTATTTGTGTCCCTGTAAAAAAAAACTGCAAGTGCTAAATTCACGAAAATCTATACAGTTAGAGCAACTGTGACCTATAACATGTGTACAAATTTGTTGCTCAGTTTAATAAGGCGTTTAGACGCTATCACACTTTTAAAAATTTGGCTCCATACGCCATAATGATAAAGAATTTTTCTTTGTGCCCCTGTAAAAATTCTTTAAGTGCATAAATTCACCAAAATCTATACAGTTCGTGCAACTGACCTATAACATATGTACAAGTCTTTTTCTCAGATTAATAAAGCGTTTATACGCTATCGCACTTTTAAATATTTGGCCCCCTAGGCCATAATGATAAAGAGTTTTTCCTGGTGTCCCTGTAAAAACTATAAGTGCTAGATTCACCAAAATCTATAGGGTTCGTACTATAGTGACTTACAATATACGTACCAACTTTCAGCTTATTCGAACAAACCGTTTAGACGCTAGCTTGTTCACTCACATACATACACACATGCATACACACACACATACATACATCATCCTTAAAATAGTGAGGACGGACTCAGGGGACCTCGAAACGCATAGAAACATCAAAATTTCAAATTCGGATTTTTGACATGATTACAATACTTTCCTCACTATAGTGTTCGGAAAGTAAAAAAAAAAAAGTATAGTTATTTTGGTGAACACCAAAAAGGAAGAGTGTTGGAAATTGGAAATCGGTTTGACATGTTTCAACTCCGAGAAAATTAGTTTTTGCTCGTGCCATGCGCTTCGACAGAAGAATAAAAGAGAATGAAATAATCTCTAAGAAAATGGCTTAGATGAGAATAAGCGCCACCTTGTACAAAAGGATGAAACTAATATACATTTCTTTTTAGTTTTATATGGTATTAGTAATATGAGTAAAACTGAGTCTAAAAGTTTAATAAGAAAGAATGTACTGACGATTTCTTTTAACCCCTTCAATGTATGTTTTATTTTCGAAATTGAATAAAATATGTCATTATTTTTTACATTTCTATACGAAATCTACAAGCTGTTTTATAAAAACATTTTATTTCAAAAATTTTTAGTAAGTACCTGGTTTTACTCCATTTAAGACCCAACATGCAAAAAATGGTAATGTAAACTTGCTGATTTTTAATTTGATTTCCGGTTTGGATAGTATTTTGAACAATATGCAGAAAGGGGTTAATCGAGTTGCAATAATAAAAGCACTTGTTTTAGATCGCTCGGTAAACTTAACCCTTTAATGTTCATTGGTTTCGCAGTGAAACCAAACATCTGACAAAATTTAACAATTTTTATTTAGCAGTTTAACATTTCCTCCTTGTTTTAATCAGTTTTTAAACTATTGATCTTTTTCTGTTCAGTAGATAGCAGCATTATTGCAAAATTTAACAAGTAATACTTAAAGGAAGCTAAATGCATAAGTCACTTGAAGTTTCTTAGTTGGTGCGATTGCGAATTGCTGGTGTGATGATGCACTCATGTTTAGTTTTTATTTATTGAAGAGCTGGACTATTATTTTCGCCTGAAACAACTTTTACGGGTTTTTGTAGTCGATAATGTTTACTTACAAAGTATTTTATTTATTAAATTAAATATTATTTGAATTTAATAAGTTTACTGATAGATTTTTCAAACGATAAATTTCTCTAAACGGGACAATGCTAAATTTTTTATTTTTTAAATATTTATGATGAGCTATGTGTCTAAAAGCCATTTTAAAAATTAGTTTAGTAAGTCTTTTATATAAATTAAGTAGTGAACGTTAATGGGTTAAAGAGCACATTGAAATTTGTGCTAGAAACTTCTTTGTTTTTGCGCAAATGGGGTGTAATTTGATAGGTAAGTTTATCTCCCTACACGCTACCACTTCATGTCAGTCTCAAGTATGACCAATCTTCAGTAATTTCAAGAAGTTAAATTCGTCATTCCTACTTAACATTATGAGACTCGGTGAAAGGTAATATGCCTGTCAAAGAATCAGTGGATCATCAGCCAAAGTATTGAATTGATACACGAACTCAACATGTAAATTCCCGAGTTTTACACGATGAGGTTATTCCAACCCCCCCCCCCTTTGCCTGACTGGGACATTTACAGTGTTGTCTATTTCGTTTTTCAAGCTGTCTTCGCCGTCCTTTTTGAAAAATCCAGCCGTTTCGATCATTTTAAAGAAGTACCTGGGAAATTAAGTACCGATCAAAAAGACTAATCGTTATATGAAAATTAAAGATTTCTAAAACTGAATTAATATCTATCAAAGACAATTTTGTTAAGAGGCAATGCACCTTTAACAAGGATGATAGAAATTTACAAAAATGATTTATAATGCCATCTTACTGCTATTAAATTTTCCCATGCATTTACAGTGCATTAAGTAAAGTACAATTGTTTATTATGTATATTAAATTTTCTAGACAACAAATTTATTTAAAAAAAATTCAATTTTTTTTAAAATACTTTCCGATATATATAAGAGCACCCCTTGTTTTTTTTATTACCCTTAAATCTGACGGATGTAGCCACTATTCTAACATTGAAGTACGATTGTTTGAACCTTGAGTAAGTTTGTGAATCAATTTCTAACTCTGTTGGACTTTTGCAACTTCATTTGTGAGGTAAAACAGAAATGGAGACGCACAGTGTTACTTAATCCTACGATAATTTTATTTTTGAAAAACAATTTAATTCAAATGTTTTACATTACCATTCCTTACAGAAAATAATTTGCATTTTGAATGCAAACATGAACGCGTTAAACCAACACTTCGCAGCATTTTTGGTGTTATTGACGATATTATGTGTTTTAATTCATCGTTGTTTGCAGGACTTCTCTGTAAAACCCCATGAAATAATGTAAAAATGATAATGATATGTAGGAATGATAATTAAAAAATTTGAATTAAATTTTGTTTTTCATAAATAAATTTATAACAGGATTAAATAACAATGTGCGTCTCCATTTCTGTTTTACCTCACAAATAAATTTGTAACAGTCCAACAGTTGTTGAAATTGTCTTCCACGCTTAAACAAGGTTAAAAAAAATTATACTTCAGTGGTAGAATAGTTTCCACATCCGTCATATTTAATGGCAATAAGAAAAACCAACGGGTACTCTTTTAAATTGATCACCCGGTATATATATAAATATATAAGTAAGCAAGCACACGTAATTAACAGATAAGCTGATTGGAGTATAACTAAAATTTTTAACCCAGAAACCCGCAAAATTTCTCATTGGCAGGCGTTTAAGGGGTTACATCGATTAAAAAATGTTTTTTTCTTTTTTAAATAATTTTGCCTAGTAGTACAAATGTTTAGAGTATTTTCCCAAAGTTTCAAGACAATCGGACTAAAAGTGTAGGAGAGATAGCCTTCGGAAAGTTTCTACGATAGGTTCATTTTATTCCTACATTAAAACAAAAACTTTCTTCTTAAAAACACTATTTTTGAATTCGGTGAACATGATTTCTCAAAAACATAA
The DNA here is from genome assembly GCA_963930645.1 of Salticus scenicus. Classification (NCBI taxonomy): domain Eukaryota; kingdom Metazoa; phylum Arthropoda; class Arachnida; order Araneae; family Salticidae; genus Salticus; species Salticus scenicus. The sequence goes on from OZ005655.1 coordinate 233,109,062, forward strand.
TTAACCGATCGCATTGAATGCACACTGCTTCTCAATAAAAATTGCTAGTGCTGGAACGAAGGATTTTTTTTTATTTTCCGATTAGAACTTATTTTAGATTTGGGGGGGGGGAGGTTAAAATTTATCGAAAATTGTACTATTTTGCATAAAACTGCAATTTTTTTTAATCATTTGTTTAAGCATTAGTTATACTTAACTTTTAACAGTATATATATATATGCACATATATTTTTTTCCCCAAGTGCAGATAAGGCTATCATCAGCTATCATGTACAACGCTTTTTTGAATGATCTCTGAAAACCAGATCCCACCGTCTTAATTTTCCAAATTTTATAAAATGTTTACAAAATATTGTTTAAAATGTTTAAAATGTATGTTAAAATGCTCTTTTACATGAACAAAATTTTGAGTAAAAATTTATACATTACATAAGTTTTCTTTCAGCCTTCGAAACCCATGTAATACTTCAACGAAAAAACGCTCATATTAAAATCTTCGGAACAATACTGCATTTCACAACGCAATGTAAGAAAATATTATTCACATGACTCCCTACACACGAATTATTTCGGTTGAATCCAGAACTAACGGTTGCCAGATCTATATTGTAAATTCAATGTAACTTTTGAAAATTTCTACAGAAATCTCAATATAAAAGTTTTTAAAAACATCTTATGGCATTGAGCCCTCCTCCCTCTCCCCCCCCCCCCCGGAATAAATGAAAAAGGTAAAATACAGAAACTCAGCACTTAGAACTGTCAGGTTGCCAAAACCCTATTTATAAATAAAATTATACTTTTAAAAAATTAAAGAACACGCTTTTATTGAATTGTGAACTAAAAAGCACAAAATATCTATCTTTATAGTATTAAAATGCAGGGTATGAAAAAATTGTGTGAGTGACACCATATTACAGGGTGATTATAAAATAAATTAGAATTAAACAAAAACCATTTAAAAAAAAATCTCCCCTGACTGAGCTCGAACGTTAGACTTTTAGGTTCGCAGCCCGGAGCTTTATCTCACAGCCACAGCGTTCACGCAGGGAAAGTCTTTTTTTACAATATAGATTTTTTGTTTGCTCCCACAGAGGTTATAAACATACATGCAAACATACATACTGGTGAAGCTAATAAAAGCGTGTTAAAAACCCAAAGTTTTTTTTTTTTTTTTTCCCCAGATATCTTTTAGATTTCTATCGGAACGAAGCAGCTCGTGGAAAATTGTTCTACAATTAATATATATTTTTAAATAATCGAAATAAAATTTAACTTTCTTACATTAATTGGGAGTGGAAAGTCAAGAAAAGAGGTAGACAAAGTAAATTACATGCTATGCATGTCATAAATATTATAATTTTAAACATTTTTTTATTTCCAACTTCTAGCCATTTTAAGTTAACATGGAAAGTTTTAAAAAGAAAAGATTATATATAGTATGTGATCATAAAAATATGTACACAACTAGATATTATAACAAATACAATAAAAAAATTATCCATTATTTGGAACAAATACTAAGAACCAAAAGAAAAGCAGTGCAATTCATATTCTGTTCAAAACAATAGAATTTATATCCTGTTGTGAACTTACCGTTTTTGTTATTTAGGTTTTACAGAAAATGTTTGAAAGAAGGAAAATTTTTCATATTTCACATATTAACGTAATTCGTAATTCTGTTGTTAAATGCGAAGCGATTCACTGTTCAGTGAGTACAATTCATTGTGACAACAGCTTCAAGACTTATATCATCTAGCATGATGTATATAATTAGTTATATATATGTAAACACTATATATTTTTCTTTTCATCAACTTCATTCATTTTTTATAGTTCTTCATGTGTTACTTGGTTTCATATAATGCAATGTTTGAAAAGGTTTACCATAGAGAGAGAGAGAGTCATATTTATATAGATTAATTAAAGTATATTTTATGTTAAATTCTTTGGACCTTTTGAACGTTATAATGTAAAAAACTGATAACTTAATAAAAATTAAACTTATGTTAAATGATATAAACAAGCAAGCAGAAAATAAATCGATAATGTTCTTTTGTAAATATCAACACACTTAAAATAGTAGCTATTTGTACGACAGGTCATACTATTTCTTTCAGAGAGCGTTGTTAATTTTTATCTAACACCCGAATAAACATGCAAACATTTTTATCTAATTATATGAAGCAGAAAGTTTGTCATTGTATCTGTCCGAATTTTTATTCCGGATTAATAGATAAATCGAAAATTGGTACACTTACATAGATGCAAACATTTTTAATTTTTAAATCAGATTTAATATCAATATTTTTAAAAAAGGAATCGAACACACATTTTTGACGAATAAATAACAGAGAAACTGGAAACATTTACAAAAACTTTCCCCTGTAAAGTCTCCTTGAAAATAACTAAGACTTGGTACTTATTAATCAAGACAATCTAGCTAATGCTGTATTTTTTATTTCCATCGGATAACTGCTTAAAAAGATATTAAATAAAAAAACCCAAATTAACATTAAAATTAAAAAGAAAAACAATGCCAAAAATAAATTCTGCAAAAAGCTTTAAGGCAAACTTAAACAAACCTGCAAGTATTTCAGTTTTTCTACAGTAAACCTGTAAAGAACCTTTAAATAAACCTAAATATTTCGTGAAGGAAACATGATTTTACTTTTATTCAAGATAATCATAAAATGTCGTAGAAAGTCCAAAATACTTGCAGTTACTTTTTTTTCAACCCTGAGAATATAAATATATATATGTCAGAAAAAAAAATTAAAGTGCAAACTTTATTTTTTTAATCATTAAAATTAAGAAAAATCGTGCTATAAAAAATGGAAAAGCTTTATTATTGGTGAAATTGAAAATTTGGCATCGAAGTAGCTGAGATGTTTCTCGCCAAGATCTTTAATTACGCAATTACGATAGCCATTTTAATCCATCGCAAAAATGACAAAAATTTAAAAACTGCCAAGGGTCGTCTCCCTGTTCTAAAGCTATTAAATATATATAATAACCGATGATAGAAAATTAAACAGTTACTGCATGCCTTTATAGGGAAGAACAGATTAAAATAGGTCCTTTTGTACTAAATTAAATTCTGTATTGTACAGAATTTTCTATCTATTACTTAGAAAACAATAGAAGGCTCAAGTCTCCCCCTCCTCTCCCCCCCCCCCCCCCCCAAACAGTATTTGATCTCAGGAACTATCTTATTAAAAGCAGCGATTATAGCCATGCTGAAAAATAAACTTTGAAAAAAAAATAACCTCGAAATTGTGTTTTTGTAGTTTATGATATTTGCTTATAGAAACTTAATTTTTCGTAATTTAATATATATATATGCCAAAATGCAAACACCTTCCTGAAACTGAATTTTGTAAAAAACACCAATGCAGAAAAAATAATCTTGGGCAAAACCATCTGCCGTGGTTCCGGTAATTTTTTCACTCTGTTTAGTTATTAGAATGAGAGGACTTTTAGAAGGGAAAATAATGGACACAATATATTTTGTTGGATTTTGACGTAAATTGATGTTAATTATATTTTATAATATCGCCTCACAGGTGGCAATGTTATGCTTTAGTTTTCCCCATTTACAGAAAACCTATATTTCAGCTTGTAGTGTAAAATTTTAACGAAACATTAAATAGTTAATGAAGCTTTTTTTTTTTTTTTTTTTTTTTCTTTTAATCTGAGGGCATATAGGCCGACAGGTGGAGCGTCGCTATGCTACATTTTTCACCATTTTTGGGAAGACTGCATATCAAGTTGTATGATATGTAAATGCTTCGTTGATAATTGAAATAATTATTATGAAAAGAAACGCTGATTCAATTTGGGTGTATATCAGTAATTTTAGTAATTCTTTATTTTCTGCGATTTTTTAGTTGGCTCTATCTCAGCATCTATAAGTAAAAAATACGCCGAATGTTTTTGTAATAAAATTATTGCAAGAAGGTATGTGCATTGGTTTTTAGGCATAATAATCGGAAAGTTCACGGTGTTACACACACACTCATACATATATTTATATAAATAAATAAAACAGAAAGTTTATTAACTGTCGTAACATTAATTTTCAAAATACCGTAGCAACTACACAATTTTTACCTTTTCTTGCATATGCTATGAATAGAAAATTCTAAATTTTACTAAATATAGATACATAATTTTATTTTATATTAGAAAACTTTGACAGCTTCACCGGTTACATAAATGATTAAAAAAAAAATGTAAAAATTCTGTCAAAACAGAATTTAGTTTAGTGCGGGTGACTTAATTTCAATCTGTAGAACTTTAAATTTTAATTTATTTTTTGATCTCATTTTTTGACCGTAAAACTGGGCCACTACTTTTTAAAATGACTGAAATGAATTCAAATGAAGTTATACCTAAATTTCATACTTCAGTTAATTTAAACAAATCTAATTGTCGTGTCTAAACACTGTTTGTCCCGTGAATTTAAAGAAATCGCCCCTTTCATTTGGTACCGAATTTGTAACGATAGAACTGATATTTCTAATTTATCCCTCCCCCCCTTTTTTTTTTGGGGGGGGGGGTGTTACACAAAACTGACCCAGATTGAAACCAATAGTCCTAGTTCTAATAACTAATAATTGAAATCTTTAATTATATTTCGTTTGGCGATCATTTTCAGCAAATCAAATCCATGGGCAAATACCATTGTAGAAGAATCGCTAATGAAATGTAAAGGAAATACGAGTTTTATTATGTTATGTTGATTGAGAACACAGTTAATTTAAAATAAATCAAATATTCATTCACATTAGTTTGCTTATAAAAATGAAAAAATTGCAGCACTTGATTAACTGAATTTAATATTTAAATTAACAAATAAAAGTAAAAATTATTAAACCTTTTATAACGTCAGTTTTTACGAAATTTTGTTTAAAGATCCAGGTTTTTGTTTTCAACACATATACAAAGAAATGTTTATTTTTCTGTTAAAATAGAAAGTTGTAAGCATTTTATCTTTTCTAGGCATCGGATAAAACTTGCAACTCAAAGAAAAATATCGAGAAAATACGAAAAAAAAAAAAAAAAACACAAAATCGCATAAAATATTTTTAAAAATCTAACAGGTAGGTATATCACTCTATAGGCAAGTTACAAATTTGCGCGCATTCCTTTACCTAATAAATAAATGAATAATTAATGCAATAAATATTAGAACTGTACCTGCTATAATTTTTTTCAGTACGTGGCACACTGACGGTTTCTTTTTTTAGTATAGATTTTATGCACAGGACGTATAAATTATTAACAAAAGTATTTTCTCGCGCAATTAAAAATTTTTCTAAACAAAATACAATTTCAATTTTCAAGACCTGTAATTCCCCCTTAACTTTGCATTGATTCTATAATTTAAATTCTTTTTAATCAAGGGTAATAAGTTCTTTTATCAAATACTTTTCTCTGTGTAAAAATATTTTTTTTTCTAAACTTCTTCTGCTTTTCTCTTTTCTGCATCATGAATAACTATTTTCCTTTGTGATAAATTTATATTATTTCTAATTTTCGAATATAGCAACAATATCCTGCCAGAATTCTTACTTTTTTAAGATTTCACTCTTTTAAAATTAACAAATTTTCTTTTTAAAAACAAAATTATAAAAAAAAAATAATAATAATAAAGGTTACAAATTTCTTGCCCACTCCCCGCTATTTTACTTTGAGCCCATTCTGCTATGACGCTATTGTACTTTAAGCCAATATATTAATGATAAAGAATTTTTCATTGTGTCCCTGTAAAAACTTATAAATGCTAGGTTCACCAAAATGCATACAGTTAGTGCAACAGTGACTTATAATATTTATATATATACTTATAATATTCAGCTCCATCGGATAAGGCATTTACACTTTAAATGGCTAATTCGCTATCACACTTTAAAGTTTGAGCCCATATGCCACAATGATAAAGAAATTTGCATTGTGTTCCTGTAAAAAGAATTATAGGATTAGAGATTTAGAAAGAATTATAGGATTAGAGATTTATATATAGATTATCTAAAGTTCATAAAGTTCATGTGACGGTGACCTACAACATGCATATAAATTTTAATTCATTTGAATAAGGCTATCGCATAAAGTCTCTATCACACTTTAAATAATTTGAACATATAGGTCATAATGATAGAGAATATTTCTTTGTGTCAATTAAAATTCTGTAAGTCACCAAAATCTATAAAGTTTGTGCGACGGGGACTTACAACATGTATATAAAATTTCAGCTCAAATGGATTAGGCATTTAGATTCTATCGCACTTTACTCTAAACCTATACAGTTTCACCAAAACCTATACAATTCGTGCAACTGTGACGTATAAAATGCGTATAAAATTTTTGCTCATTTGAATGAGGCGTTTAGACGCTATCACATTTTTTTAAATTTTGGTTTCATAGATATAA
>OZ005655.1:233115693-233138193 GCA_963930645.1 Salticus scenicus
GGTTTCATAGATATAAAAAAAAATAATAATAATAATAAAAAAAGTAAATAAAATTTTCTTTGTATTCCTCTAAAGAACTATAAGTGCTAGATTTACTAAAGTCATTAGGGTTCCTGGTATGGCGACTTAGAACAAACGTACCAACTTTTAGCTTATTCGAACAAAGCACTTAGACATTATCGTGTTCACTCCTCCTTACACACACATTATTACATCATCGTAAGTAATTACAAGATAAAAAGAACTTTTATACACCATGTTTTTAAATTTTCTGTTGAATCATATAAACACTACTGAAGGCAGCGAGAACCCGGAGAAAATAGATAAAAGTATTAAAAAAATTCCTTGGTATCGTGTTTTAAGCTATTATAAAAGTTTCAAATGGCTATCTAGCCGGGAAGTTAGTTAAAAGTTGATTGCAAGCTTTGTACTGGTAACGCTGCAGAAGGCAGCAGGGTCCAGAAGCAATTTGTTAAAAATATTTTTGAAATGCATTTTACCCGAATTCTGAACTATTCTGAAAGTTTCAAATGTCTAGCTACTCGGGAAGTTAGTAATATAAATTTTCTCTTGAATCATATAAACGCTTCCGAATACAATAGGGACCTGAAACAGTTGACTAAAAGTATTAAATAAAGTATTGTCACCGTGTTCTGAGCTATCCTGAAAGTTTCAAATATCTAGCTAGTCGGGAAGTTAGTGAAGAATAGATTGCAAGCTTTGTGTACTGGTAACGCTGCCGAAGGCAGCGGGAACCCGAAACAGTTGGCTAAAAGTATTTAAAAAAATGCATTTTCACCGTGTTCTGAACCATTGTGAAAGTTTTAAATGTCTAGCTAGTCAGGAAGTTAGTTAAATAAATTTTCTGTTGAATCATATAAACGCTGCCGAAGGCAGTAGGGACCTGAAGCAGTTGACTAAAAATATTAAAAATGCATTGTCACCGTGTTCTGAGCTATCCTGAAAGTTTCGAATGTCTAGCTAGTCGGAAAATTAGTGAAAAATAGATTGCAAGCTTTGTACTGATAACGCTGCCGAAGGCAGCAGGAACCCGAAATAGTTGGCTAAAGGTATTAAAAAAATGTATTTTCACCGTGTTCTGAACTATTCTGAAAGTTTTAAATGTCTAGCTAGTCGGGTAGTTAAATAAATTTTCTGTCGAATCATATAAGCTCTACCGAAAGCAGCGGGACCTGAAATAGTTGACTAAAATTATTAGAAAAATGTATTGTCACCATGTTGTGAGCTGTCCTGAAAATTTCAAATATCTAGCTAGTCGGGAAATTAGCTAAACATCGATTGCAAGATTTGTCCCTAACAAACAAACAAACATGCAAACAAGAATCGAAGTTAATAAAAACATGGTAAAATATTAAAAACGAACTCTGAGGACCCCAAAACGTATAAAAACATTAAAATCTTAAAGTCGGATTTATGACATGATTACAATACTTTCCTTACATATGTATCTTCGGAAAGTAAAAATAGCATTTTCAATTTCCATAAAAAAAATTTTTTGAAACATCTTTGTTCATTAAATTTTTTTTAATAAATAACTTTTTAAGTAAACACTTTAAATTGAAATCTCAATTTAAAGTGTTCGACAGTTGTTTTTAAGTCAAAATAAATAGCACGGCCCAACGTCATGTGAAAAATCTAGGCACAAATACTTCATGAAAGCAATATTTACTCGCACATACGTAAAAAGAATAATTAAAAAATAATAAAGGGAGCTCTGTGATGCCATCTGCCGAACAAAGAAAAAAAGTTTAAAAATATGAACTGAAAAAAAAAAAATAAATAAAAATAAAAATTAGGTTCAGTGCTAATGAACTTTAACGGGTCAGACATTCAAACATTAGTAACACGAAAAATTTTAGCTTTCACAAAATAAAATGCTTTTATAAATAATAATTAAAAAAGTAGCATCGCTTGTGCTCACACAACAATTCCCTATAGTTTTAACATAAGAAATTATCCCTGCGGTAGATATTACTTCTATAAAATTCAAACTATCTAACAAAATGCAACCAACATCGTTGCTTTCATTATTCTAGTCTATTTCTTAAAACAATTTTTATAGATACCACACGCACCACATAAACTTAAAATTTCACATCTACTTTATAAGATAGCACGCGATCATGTTTTATATAAAAATTAAATTATTAAATTCATTTTTTTACTTATGTTTATTTCATTTTGCATGCGCACTTTTTATTTCCCAATTCAAAATTTTTTTTTTTTTTTTTTTTTTTTAGATAATGTTTGTTTCGATACCGATTATTATTAATTTTCTCTTTTCTTTTTCTCCCCCCCCCCTAAAAAATAAATAAATAAATAAATAAATAAATAAAATGAAATAAAATAAATAAAAAATGATTTTGATGAAATTTTGGGAAAGCAGAATTTAGTTTAGGGCGGAGGACTATTAGTTTTTCTTTTTTTTTTTTTTTTCAAATTATAACTTCGCTTTCTAATTATTCAATTAAATTTTCGATACATTTTAGATTTCGATAAATGTCCATCTATCGAAGAAGGACACCGCCAAAATCCTAGATTGAGACTAATAGTCCTCAGACCGTTAAAAAAAAAAAAAAAAAAAAAAAAAATTATTGTCCTAACTGCAAAAGAACTCATCCACTATTTCTTTTTATTCACCATACTCTATTCATATTTTAATCATCTACTTCGCAAAAACATTAAATATGAACTTATGCAAATGTAAGAATTCAGTTCTTAAAGAATTCCTTATATCAGAAATTCAAGAAAAGCTTACAGAATTTATTATTTAAAAAACTATACGACTTCTTCCTGATGTAAATATCTTTTTACACATCACGTAGCAAAAGTTTCCATCAATCAAAAGTGAAAATTAACAATGGAAGTACATATGAGAGAGTGACAATGTGTTGGTTTAAAGTTTGTTTATGGCCCTAAGCTCACTGGTCTATCAGAAATGTTCTTCAAGAGAGTATTTCTGCAATGTTCTAACCCGTGTATATGTGAGATTAAAAAAAAAATGACCAAATAACTCTAAACTGCTGGACAAATGAAGGTGTCTAGATTCGAACCCAGCACTTCTCAGCGACCAGCTTTGAAAAATGGTTCGTAAGAAGGTAAAAATTAAGCTACATTCTTGAAATGATATTTGAATTAAATTGTTAAATGTTTGTGTTCGCGTTAAAGCCAATTGTTTTGTTTGCACTAAGAACATAGGACAAAGAAAGGGGGTAGGGGGGGATCATTTTAACTTTAAATATTAGAATTGCAATTCAATCTTGCTCCATTCGCCTAACAAACTGCATCAATACATTTAAAATATACAGTAAAACATTGTTTTTTTTTAAGAATAAAAAACGCATATGTGCAATGCGATTGAAAATAGCAATTTAAAATTAAAATGTTAATTGAAAAGGAAAATGTTGCAATTATCCTAATACACACACATATACATACGTATAAATCAGTGGCAAAGCTATGGAAGTAGCGCTTCCCCTATTTAAGATTTTTAAAAAGTAATCAAGTAACGTCGCCTCGTTGAAAGATTGAATTGATTCTTCCTCTGCTTTTGGAAGCGCTTCCACAGTTTTCTGAACCACGTCTCACCCCTGATATAAATATATATATAAATAAAATATACTAAAGCAAGACAGGCCAGTTGTCTAAAATGGAAAAGTTTTTTTTTTAATATGAAATCTTAAAGAATTTTTATACTAAATATTAATTTTCTATCTCACGCATTTCACAAATAGTGCATCCTATATTCATCTGTCCCCTTTTTAATCCTTTAAATGTGAGAAAAAATGTATTGCGGCTCATTCTAAGAGTTAAGGAACATGCGTGTTAAATTTCTTTCGAATTTGTCAAAGGGTGTGAATTTGTATATCAAAACAAACTTTTGCATACGTATATAGAAATACTGGTTTACATCGTAAATTTATTTCATGTTTTGTAAAATAATTTTGACGTAAAACATTAAATACCCTAATAGAGGATAAATTTATAAATCAAAATAAATTTATATGTTTAATATTATTTATATATTTACAGCGAAATACACCCCCCCCCCCAAAAAAAAAAAAAAAAAAAATCTTAATGAATAATGGATAAGAAAACCTAATTTATATAACTCAAAATTTTCACCACCCATAGAAACAAGCAATTAACTCCCACACAAATTTCCGAAACCTGTTAACACAGGAAGCAAGTACGTATGAAATTTGTTTTAAACTCAATAATAATAAAATGAACTACAAAATTATTTAAGGCAATAAATCTATTCCTTGAAATTATAAAAGAATCATAATACAGCTACACTGAAAAATAACTTTCTTGTTTTTCTTTTAACAAAATAAAATAAAGTTACATACCTCCAACACAGGAACTTAATGTACGAGTAAAAAACTCACGTGAACACTTACTTAACAAAAATTGTTTAAAATTACCAATATAAAAAGTAGCAACTATAATTGTTTATAATTTAAAACATAATCCAGAATGAAAAGAAATATAGAAATAGTACTCTTAAAAAAGCGCATTCCTAGTTCAAAACGAAAAACACAATTTTAAACAGTACACGTAGACATGCACATCATTTAAACTAATTTACATATCAAAATAAGAAACCTGTTTTAAAAAAGAATTATGCAAAAAAGCATTAAACCTTAGAGTTCGTAAATTTTAAACCAAGGAGGCTGTTTACAATGTAAAACTAGGGTAAGGCGACCAAACGTCCCCCCATTTTGTGGAGACTTTTTGGTTAGAAACTCTAAATACGTCTCTGTCAAACTGAGAGCACACAGAACAAAAATTCTGTAACAGGGGGAGGTGGAGGAAGCCTAATTTGGTGGAAATGGCCTAGTGGTAGAAAAACTCAAACGGATTTGGGGAATAAATTGGTGGGGATGTGATGGTCGGGAACAAATAGATTACTAGTCCGTGGTCTGTTCCAATACAAGAAGTCAACGAATGGCATCTTAAAGATTTGTTTTTGATTTTTAATCATTTTTCGATTTCCTCTCGTCAGTTTTCAGTTTAAAATTTGTTGTTTTTTCAAATCTATGTTTTAAACAAAGAAAAACACTTTTTACGTTCTTGAAACTGTCACATTAAAAACTGTTTAATATTGTATCGGATTCCGGTTGGATAATATGGCGTCATGCACTTTGACATTCTAAAATCTTATTCAAAAGGTTTTGAGTTATCTTTTTAACTAAATGCATGCTACAAAGAGACGTTCAAATCCACTTATACTGTGTCATTTTTTTTTTTTTTAATATAAAGCGTAAAAAAAAAAAAAAAAAAAAAAAAAAAAAAAAAAATTAAAAATGGAGATTGGTTTCTTTCCTTAGAAACTTTATTTTTTATTATTTTTAATTTTTTTCTATACGTAACAGAAGAAAGTATTGGTTTCGAAACAACTTACTTTTTTCTGGTTACCAATGGATTTATGCGTTTTGAGATGTTTAGATGACGATTTGACCATTTTCAGAAAATGTCTATGTGTGACAAATATTGTTGAAACTATCTCAGGAATTACTTTACAGAATTTCTTTCAAAATTTATATGTAGTTGTACCTGGACATAAATTAGTGCATATAAACTTTTGGTTAAATTCGTTTAATTAATGCTATTGCCATTCTGTTTTTATTAAATTTCTAACGCGGTGGTGGTAGATTAATTTGTTCACAATGAGAGTTAGTTTTAAAGATTCATTTTTTAATTTAAATAAAAATTATTAATAATTGTCACAGTGATCCAAGGTAAAAACAAAATGGCAGTAACACTAACTTAGAGTAAGTACCCCTTGAAGGAAGTTTCCCCCTCTCATCTGAGGAGTGCAAATTTGGTTCAATATGAGTATTTTTCGAATTAACAAAACACACTTTTTTTTTTTTTAATTTTGAACCATTATTCTCTGATAATTTAAAACAACTCATCAATTTTTATTTATTTATTTTAAAGCGCATTTTAAAAGATATCGTTAGTAGAGCATAAAAACAACATTCTTTTTACATTCAGTGTATAACTTTGAGAAAAATATCGTCTGCATTCATCATAGGAAAATAATTTTAATAAAATAATAATTTATTGTTCTCAATTTGTATGAGAAAATATAAAAAAGTTTTGCAATGGCTACATCATACTAGTTTTCTATTTGAATTAAAACGTAAATTTCTTTAGCTATGATTTATGACGCCACTTATTTCATTTCTTTAAATTTAATTCAAATTGCACGTTCTTTGATAACATTCATCTTTAGCAACGATTATTTTATTTTTATTTTCTTCTAAATTCAACAGAAGAAAATATTAAATTTGTAAAATGTTTCGATAAATATATTTTACACATTTTGAGATCCAGAAAATGATTTGACAATTCTTAAAAAAAAATTTGCGTGTGTGAAAATTTGTGGCAACTGTATTTCAAGAACTATTGAACAGAATTGCATATAAATTTATATGTTGTTGCAACTTTACATAAATTAATGTTTGCTATTGGTGCAAATCACCCAACAGGCTCTATTCTACTGTGATTTATACCTGTTTAGAGAAAGCTATATCACACGTTCTATTGTGTACAATCTAACAAAACTTTACATACGAGAGGGCAAATAAACAGAATTATTTTAGATGTATATCGGCCGATGCGTGGCGTTGCTATATTGCGATTTTAAACTATATTGCAATACAATTATTCGATTTGTTGAAAATTAAGTCATTTATTTTGCCTGTTGTATTTGTTGATAAAAAGAAGTTGCAGTACATTATATAAACATAGATTATTTGAAAATCACTTTAGTTGCATTATTTTTACTCTATAGTTTTAGTGAAAGCAAATACATTCTTTTCTGCGTCTGTGCATAAATTTTCGACTCTAAATTTCAAACTGAGTCTTACTTAGAAATAAATCGTAAAAATATGAAAAAAAAAATCTACAAAATTAGGTTTCAATTTAAATCATCGGAATGAAAAAAAATCTGAAAATCCAAATTAAAATTTTCGAGAAATGTTTTGCAACTTACATATAAAAGATTTTTTTTTTTTTTTTTTTTTTTTTTTTTTTTTAGTCAGGTCGATTTATTGCAATGTTATTAAGTCATAAAAGCAAATAAAATTTCAAGGTAGGAGGTTTGAAGTAAAAAGAAATGTGTGCTTAAAATCACACATTCAAAGTGGAAACCTCTATAGTTATATTTATAATTTAAAAGAATAACTATGAACTGAATTTAATATAAAGCAATGTATGCAATTAGTTTTTCAATAGCTATGTACATTGTTTATATTGTTGTACTGCTATTTGTTTCCCGATTAGAGTCCAATGAGAGTTTTTACTGATGAGTCAATTTCTGTTGCGATTATATCGAAATAGGAGTGGAAGGAAATTATCAGAGATAAAATTTTGGGAAATGCTTATCTCAGTGACAGTATTCACCCCTTCTCGAGTAGAATCACCTTTGTTTTGGACTTGAAGTGGAGAATGAACAGCAACTGGCTGTGCCCGCTGCGCTAGTCACTACACTGTAAAAAAATAACTATTACCAGTTGCAAGAAACTCTCTGTGATTGGAGAAAATAATTATTTTCTCCAATCACAGAGTTTCTTGCATCTGGTAATAGTTATTTTTTTTACAGTGTATATTTAAAAGAATCATTTTTATCATACGGCCTTTTTTTTTAAATACTATATCTATTAATCTTATAAAAGCTTCTGAAATATGAACTTTGAATAAAATTTCGCCTCGGGTCTCCACAACCTTCGGCAGAAGAGGTCCAACTCCTGTTCCTATTCTCATTATGCTAGGTCAGGCATTATGTTTGGTCCAAGTCCCCCACTGCCTGCGGGAGCTCATTATCGGGAGAACTGCTTGTGTAAAAAATGAAATGAGCTCCGAAATGAACCTGAAATGAAGTCTTTTCTGCGATCAGCAGTCCCTTTCAGCTTGCATTTTACCAAGCTTGGTACCTACTGCCTGCAGCTGCACCTTAGTCAGACGCTATCGCAAACAAATGTTTTATACAAGAATCTTTGTTATGTTCCCAATCTTTACGACGGTAATGTAAGTGTACTGTCGCCAACGACAATGCCAATTCCAGGTTCGCATTGACGGTAACGCTTTATCATGGTGCCCAACATTTTGATCAATTCAATACAAAATTATATATTCAATTATAAATATATAAATTCAATACAAATTACATTAAAATATTTAATTAAATTAAAATATTTTATTTCAACCAACTTTTCTTTTTTTAATTTATATAAATAAATAATTTAAGGAATAATTTTTTTGTACTTCACGTTCTTTCGTCATTAAGTTTCATTTTTTTTATCAATATTTTACACCATAGCCGCAAGTAGCAAATGTTGATCGTCTGCTCTTTTTTTTTTTTTTTTTTTTTTTTTTAAATTTTTTTATTCATACATAAAAATATTCTATTAAACTATTAAACTATTTTATTTTTAATATATATATTCTTTATAAATTAAATCACTAATGCATTAATAAATATTTATAAATCATTTTTTTTTCTTAATGCTACAAAAAAATTAAATTTTTATGCCAATGCAACTAAAACGTTGATCGTCTGCTTTTAATTGAGACAGATAATAGGAAAGAACTTTTACTTATATAGTTAATGTTTTGTTGAAACCATTGAAACTAGCACTTTGCATGGATAATTTCGAGAGTTTTCGAGCAAAGAAAATTTGTTCCATTCATCAACCATATACAGTTTTCTAAATTTAATTAGTTGAACGTAAACATTTATTCCGAAAAACCAAATAAATGGATTTATAGAGAATGTTTTCTAAAATTAAAATATTTGGGAGAACTGTGCGAGGAAAAAATCGAAGGTCTGAAAACGTGAATATTTCATTACAAAGAGATAATTTTACTCTATATTTCTTAATATCTTTACATACATTTATTTATAATTAAATCTAATAATTATTTTATCTTAAGATATTCATTTATTTGAATGTTTTATTTAATTGGTAATTTATATTATATATGTATATTCTCCCAGAATTCTAATTCCGTAACTAGAACACCGGAACACAAGATATTATCTCAACACTACACTACTGGTCTTGAACAATTCGTTTCTCTAATTTGATAAAAACAAAAGTTTATGGATTAACCATTTTGTTACATTTTTAGTTTTAGTATAGAACATTTAATAATTTGAAAATATAATGATGTCAATTTTACTGTGATAATTTAATTTTTAACATAGCAGACACACAGACACCGCTAAAAAACATTTTTCGGATTCAGGAGAGCTTAAAACGTAAATTTGCAAAAACTCAAATTCAAAAATTTGACCCCAAAACAATGTTTTTTTTTACATTATATTTCAGAGAAAGTAAAAATAAATTATTAAACGAACATTAAAACTTAAAATACAAAACATACAGGCTATGATAAAATTTTTTTGCTAAGTGTCATTTTAAAATTTCCACGGATACTAAAACTTCTTTAATCCGTAATACGGAAGAACTTCGTATTCAATTCATCTACAAAATTAGGGAGATTATGAATTCAGCGATAAGTGTATTCAAATAAAGTTAAAAACGTCAGAAATATAAATTAGCAATATTGAAAGACGACGTAGAAAGGTCACTTCCTTGTTCGGTAGCCCTGCTCTAACGATCAAAAAATCAATAAAAACAGCTACGTTCTTCCATACAGTTCCAAAATTACACGAGACTTCGAACAGCTGCACTTCCTATCACGTACGTAAGCAAATCGTATATAAACAGAAAAAGGACTCTATTGAGGGTATTTCACTGTGCATGAATCTCAAAATGCACATAATTCTGCTCCGCAACAATCACTATAACGGAAACATGTGTTTCACGACCCTAATACGATCTCCTCCTCCTCCCCATTAAACAGAAAAAAAAAAATCCTCGATAAAGCTACTTTGATGTGTATGAAATTTAAAATGCACAAAATTGGATATCAGTATCATGTCCATATGTACACTTCCGGTAAAGGCACTAGGTACACAAGGTCTAAAAAGGTCTAGGTACCGCTGCTTCGCTGAGCTGAAAAGAATATGATTTTAACTTGTATATTCATTTTGCATGCCTTGCTTTTAAAAAATAAAGGAAAATAAAATTCACTAAAACGGAAGTAAATAAGTCAGATTTTTTTTTTTTTTTTTTTAATTGTTAGCTATTAAAATTAAAAACAAGAAAATTCATAATTATTCAACATTTTCTTTTTTCATTAAAGGAAACATTTTTTTTCACATAAAATCTATCATTAAAAACAGTCAGACTATCGGAAATTTCTCACTGGGTGGTTTTAATTCTGCGTAAAAGGACATTCATCATTTGATTACAGGGCTACCCAAAATAGTGATATATTGAAACTAATACTTAAAAATCGCTGGAAGGTTACTTCATTATGTTAGGTGTTTCTTATAAAACTGAATTAAAGTACACAATGGGATCAGCATATAGTTTACAGACAATATACTGGGCTACCCGAAATTAAGCAAAATATTCTTTTCTATTGAATGTAACAGAAGTGCTTTGCTACATTTTACTACGTCTACGAACACTGTTTAGGAAGGAAAATAAATTTCTCATATCCGTACAATAAAGGAAATTTTGATTATCTATTTTTAACTCTGGTTTTTTAGATGTGTTTTAAGCTGAACACGAAAGTCCAGTTGCTCTGCATGTATATCAGTTAACAGCATAAAATAAAAACAAATAATTCCAGGAAATTGAAATTTGATATTTTGATTTTCGTATGTTAGGTTGCCTCTTGAAAAATTTGATCAAGATTAGAAAGACTGAAGGCAAATTAATAACAGCCTTTATTTAAAAAAATAAATAAAATAAATGTAGCCATAACTGAACAATAGGCATAATAATTGAGTGTGGCGACAACTTCCCTCATTCAGAGTTATATGTTAAACAAAATTGCTCCTAAACCTATGTTGGATTATTTTAAAAGTTGATTTAACTTTATTATCTTACCTTATTGATTTAATCAGCAATTTATGTAGCACTGAAATGCAGGATAAGAGAATGTCGTATGAGTGACAACACATTATTTCCCTCAGATAACTAATGATCACAGAAAAACAAAATCCTGTTAGTCACCATTATAGAGCAATAGCAGATGTAAAAGTATGGTTGAAACAAAATGTCAACTTTCGATCGAGAATTTCGTCAAACACGTACGGAATCTATGTTGGAAAATTTAGCCATAGCAGAAAAAAATACACGAAATTCTATGTTGATTCAATTTCACACCCCTATTCAGTCTTATATTAATATTTTTCTCAATAGGTCCATATAGTATAAAGAAGCAACAAGTTGACAAAAGTCGTATTTATGTATAGAGAGATAAACCTGTTTTTTTTTTTTATTTATTATGCACAATACTATTAAAATTATCTATAACAAATAGTACTCGTATAATAAACGAATTTGAGTAATTAGGCTTACCTTTTTACACCATATGTTGACACTCTTCTTCGTATGTCAATTTCAGTAGACGAAAAACACGTTAACGTGGGAAAATCAAACTCGTACATCAACGTTTCACGTTCACAGAAGGAAAAAAAATACATTTATAATCATAAGTAGGCATAATTACTACCGTAGAATACTAAAGATCTCACGGAACACACCAATTCAATTACACCAAAGACTACTCAAAACATTCAGGGATGTTTTCTCCACAAAATACGGTTATGGATCTGCAGAAAAAGCGATTACTACATTTAGCAACGATGCCATCATAATCGTTATAGAAAAAGTTACCAAACATACCGGTTGGTTGGTTGGGTTTTACGTCGCACTAGTGCTACGCAATGGGCAATGGTCTAGGAATCGCCCCTAGAGGTGGTCCGGAGACATGGCATCGTGATTTTGATCCTCCACGGGAGGGATGGCTCTTCCGCTTTGGTGACCCCTAGACCAAACATACCGGTGTCATGTACATAAACTTTGTGCACTATTTACGAATGTTAATTGCAGAATTTATAATATAGAATATCTTAAAAATAATCCGGACTATACTTAAGAGTGTGTCCCAAACCGTCGCCAAATGACCGTAACGTTGCACTAGTGGAATGCAAAACACACTTATTCCTTTTAAAATAATTCCAAGTGATGTCATCAGATCGTTTATGGTGGCAACTACAGTCAGCAGCAGAATTATTCGAGTGTTAGCAACAATTCCTATTTAAAAAAGTACACTTAATACTGGTTGTTAAATAAATCCTTGTCGAATGATGTTTTTAGTCAGTCTAAGAAAATGATTAGATAAGGATTTATTTAACAAAACTGTATTAAATGTACATTTTTTATATAGGAAAGATTATTGCTAATCGAGGTGTGTTCGTGGACTATCGAATTCTCATTTATTCCTTGTTGTACCGGCTGAAGATCAAGATTGTTATGATCACAGATATAGTAATATATATAGATCTATCATCCCCATGCTAACGTGCAAAGATTTTTGATGCCGAAAAAGTTTTTCGGCATCAGCCATGAGAGAGTATAAAACTCGGAAACAATAATGGAATAGAATGTTGATATATATTGAAAATGCCGAAATACTGCGCGGCTTTTAATTGTACAAATACATTTATGAAAGGAAATGGAATAAGTTTTCATAAGTAAGTAAATTTAACTAATTTATGAAAAATATGATTTTTTACAATCAGTTGCTTTGTTATTATTATGGTTTAAATACTGTTTTGATTTTTAATGGAATACTTTTCTTAAAATTTTAATACTTTTTATGTTTTTATATTAGTAAATAATATCGAATTTTCAAAATTCTTTTAAATGTAGTTAGCAGCGGCTGAGGTAAAGCCCGCTTGTTTTAATATATTATAACTAGTATTACCACAAGATTTTCTTCTATATATAATCCTATACAAATTTACACAATACAAATTATTTATTAAGTTATAATTTAATTAAGATATTTTCCATAATGAATGCAGACGATTTTTTTCTTAAAGTAAAATAATAATAAATGCCGAAAAAAATCGTTTTTGTGCAGGCATGAAAAGATATACAGTCAAACCTCGTTAACGTGAATCTCAAGGAGGATTAAAAATCTGTTCATGTTATCAGTAGTTCATGCTATCAGTAACTGATTGTCATATAACTAAAGTAATCTTCCTTTTGACAGGGATTGTGGAAACAGTTCATGCTAAAAGTAACTCACGTTAACAGTGTTCACGTTAACGAGGTTCGACTGTATATATATATATAACATTAAAAATAAAATAAATCGGTAGTTTCGTTTTAAATTAATACAGATTTATGGTTCAACCATTCGTTTTAGTAATACTGACGAGTTCTTTCTAAAATATCCACATTGAATTATATCCGTATTCTATTATATGTTGCGACTGGCCGTTAAAGAGTTAACGATAATTTTCCAGAAGATGGGGATGTGTCCATTCGTTTTAGGTCTCTAAAGAACACTTAACCCCAAACTTTTATAAAAATCGTTACATCCATTTCCGAGTAAATCCAATTTCTATTATATGTTGCGACTGTCAGTTAAAGGGTTAACGCAAATTTTCCTGAAGATGAGGATATGTCCAAACGTTTTAGTTCTGGTTGGTTGAGGGTTGATTGGGTTTTACGTCGCACTAGTGCTGCTCAATGGGCAATTGGCGATGGTCTAGGACTCACCCCTACAGATGGTCCGGAGACATGCCATCACAATTTTGGTCCTACACAGAGTGGATGGCTCCCCCTTCGCTACCCTCAGCGGTATAATTTTGTTTTAGTTCTGTTAAAAAAAAAGACACTTAACTCCAAACTTTAAACAAAATCGTTATATCCATTTCTGAGTAAACTCAATTTCTACTACATATTGCGATTGGCAGTTAAAAGGTTAACACTAATTTTCCTGAAGCTAAGGATGTTCCAATTGTTTTAGGTCTCTAAAAAGCACTTATCCCAAACTTTTATTAATATCGTTATAACCATTTCCGAGTAAACATAAATTTCTACTATATACTGCGATTGGCAGTTAAAGGGTTAACTCAAATATCTCAAAAGATGATGTTAAGTCCAATCGTCTTTTCGACCAAAAAAAACTTCTAACCAGACAGAAATAGTAGATGGAAACGATAAATTTCTTTAAATCTCGTTATTCTATACAAAAAAAAAAAAAAAAAAAAGAAGAAAAAGAAAAAGAAAAAGAAAAGAAGAAGAAAAGAGAGAAAGAAAAATGAGTATCTGGAGTTTTTCATTCATCTTTAGTACATAAATCATTCATTCATAAATTTTATTTGCTAAATTATCTGTGTGTATTCCCGTGTATATTAATTCGGGGAAAGACATCCACAAGAGAGTAAAATGGCAGTCTTTCCCCGAGTATAAAAGCCACCACTTTTTCGGCCTCGCTGATCAATCTATGTCTTATTACTATATCTATGGTTATGACATGTCCCCGTACCATCCCTAGCAGTAAATCCAAAACTGCTTCAAGTATACGCTAGAGACTTCTACGAAGCTCTATTGTAACCCACTCAATCTGAGCCTGCGATGAAGAGTAAAGTGCTTGATTTTACGTTCTAATGAAGATCGTTATGATGTGTCTACAGATCACTACAAATGGTAAATTCTAACCGCTTCCAATAACTCTTTAGAGAATTGTAAGAAGTTCTTTTGTAACTCACTAAATATGAACCTTTCATGTACAGTGATGTGCCTGAATTTACGTTTATGTTGTCGAATTTTAACCGAGTTCACCCAAGCATAAAATTACAGAAATAAATATTCAAAAAATTTCATACAATAAATTTAAACTTCGAAACAATATATCACATTTTAAAGAAAAACACTTAAGATTAACCGTTTTCTATAGATGATGGCTGTAATAAATGAATTATAATATATCTTGATATACATACAAAATATTCAGACTATAGAACAAGACTAAATAAGTGAAAAATGCAGTTCAATTTAAATTTTCTTGAAAAGTTTATATTCGCAAAAAGTTTATATGTCCACTGTCTCTTTCGTTGAACTCTAGACGAAATAATATACTTCAAAGAAAAAGGTAAAATAACAGAAGAATATCACCTGGTTAATATGACTTGACTTTAGACATCAGGTGAAGACTAACGTTGACTAATAGGAGTTCCTGGTAGCTGTGAACTCATCCTCCAAGGCATTGGGATTAAACAGGCTGAAGGGGGGCTTTCCTTTTTCCCTAGATGTGTAGATGAAGGTCCCTTCTGTGCTGGAGGCATAAGGAGGGGTGACTGACTCTGAGCTTCGTTGGACTTGAAATATCTGCCTAGACCTTTTCCTTGGTCGATAGCGAGAGACGTCGCTGCTTCTAGTTGAAGAGGGGCGCTTTCTTTTTCCCATAGTTGTCTCTGCTTTTTTACTAGGCAAAATAGAAGATGAATTAAGAACAGTACAAGTTTGCTTGTAGCGTTTAAATGACGTAATATGGTACCTCCGTTGTAACTTAATATTTCCGATTGAATATGCCCGAAATAAGTTTTTTTCTAGTGGGGGAAGGCTTTAAACCGTCAGCTGATTTTCCAAAAACAGTCATTTTAGATTTATTACGTTTTGGCGCCTTTGAATTTACAGAAAATGTCCTCTTTCATGGCAGTCCTCTACTTTATTATTAACAACATTATTAAACTTTCTATCCATATTTTTGTTACAAAATTTGTCATGCATTATATTCTGAGCCAATTTATTTTTCGGAGCAAATTTATTTGGGTTTAATCTATTTGAAAAGTCGGGTAGGGAATCTTTCCATACCATTGTTATTTTGTGCCGCTTTATTTTTAAATCATTAAGCATTTCAAAACAGTTAAATTTAATGCAATCGCCGACTTTTAATTCGTGTCGTAAATCATCTAATCCAAGTTTGTCTATTGAAATTCCGTTTAAACAGAAGTTATTCAAGTTAAATGTTATAGGTTTTTCGCAAATATTACTCTTAAAGTCAGCAAACTTAGAGCTAACCTTGACAATTTCACCATTCATACATTTAAACTGCTTAATATTAGGTATACAATTCATTTTAACCTCGGTATTTTCAGAAATTGTATCATCACTTTTACACTCCTTAAAATTATCAAAATTTTCTTCAAAAATATCAACTGCATCTTCCAAATAATTCTCACTTTCACAATTACATTTATCAATTTTAGAACTTTCATCTATTTGACTAGAATTACCTCCCAAAATATCATCGTCATCATCTACATAATTTTCAATGTTGAAATCACCCTTACTAATGTCAGACATTTTTACACAACTATCAATTTTGTCAACAGGGTATGTACTACTACAACAATTTGACATATTTTCATTTTCTTTGATAACGGGTTTCTCCGATGCGGGTAAATGAACATCCTTAGCTTTTCTAATATGAACGGTCCACAATGATGAAGGAGACCAGTTCATAGGATTAATCGAAATACTGCCAAGTCTAACTGTTTGATTTTTAGGGTGTTCTGGCTGTTCTTGTGCAATTTGATTATATGTATTCCTCGGCGGTAAAAGTTGATATGCATTGTTATGCTGAAAATCATTTCGAGGAAAATTGCGCTGTATACTTTCATTTCTCTCTGCATAATCACAATCAAAATTTTGAGGGGGGAGTGATTTCGATCATGCTCGTACTTTCCTCTCTGCGCTCTAGAAAAATGCCGCTGTTCATATTTGAACAAAATTTGAAAGAGTGTGTCATATGAGTTGAATGTATGCATTTCTAAAAAATCTTGCAGGGGTATTGTTAGAAGTGGATTTATTATCTCTAACACAGCTGCAAAGGACAATTGCATTCCAAGCTGCTTGATAATCTCCAATTTTCTTAATAGAAAGGATGTAGGCCTGTCGTAGAAAGACATACTGCGGCTATACAATTCTTGACGTAATTTTGTTTTATCTACTACGTATAAAAATGCATCTTTAATTTTTCCTTCTAATTCCTCATAAATAGGATTTTCACTTAAACTTCTCGATGCTATGGTGTTAAACCAAATCTTTGCATCTCCCTTTAAGCTATATTTCAATAGTGAAAATTTGTCCTCATCTTTAATTTTATTAACAATAAAGTACTCTTCCAATTTATCAAAAAAGTTATTTATGTTATCTGATCCCGTAAAATAAACTCTCGAGGGAGGGGTATCGAACTTTGTTGGGCGCGACTGTAAAGACGTGTCGTGACACCCTAGTGATAAGGTGGCACCTCCGTCTTTCATCTTTAAATCCTGCTGTAAGTGTAAGAAAATAAACACTGAGACTTTGATGATTAATTTAACAAATATTTAATTAAATCTCGTAAGTGGGGAAATGAGGCTACTTCTTAACTGTATTATAAAATATAACTTATATATATCTTTAATTCAAGTATAATAAATTGTTTTATATTACCCGTATACTTCTGGCAAATTAACGGCGTGAAGCTTTATTTATACCTCACTATAATCCGAGCGACCTTGACTATCCTTTCCCCCGTCGTAAAATTCCTTCAAACTCTTTAAGACTTTTTAAACATCTTAAATCCCTTCTCACCTCACCAAAACTCCGCAAAACCCTGCAGCACCCCTCAAGCATCATTTTAATTCCCCTTTTATACTTTTCCAATTAATTTGCATTTCCTACGTCATTTGACTTGCTGACCACTTTATTCTAATTCTTTCTACAGTTCGCAAAATCTGAAACTTACTTTATTTCGTAGAATACCTTCTTCAGTAGAGTAGTGACTCTTAACCGAAGATTCCTCGCAACTCTAATTTACGAATTTCTTACGGAATCTTCCCCTAACCTTACAAGCTGATAATCAGTAAAATTGTTCAAAATATAATTATAAATAAAATTTTGAAATTCCCCACCATTCCGGTGTATGGAAAAAATTTTACTCAAGGTCAAAGGTAAAAAAAAAAAAAAGAGTTTTTCGCGATTTTCAGCAAAACGGTAAGTTTGATCATAAAAATACCTCAGACAAAAATTGTAGGTCATAAAATTATCTACAAAAAATGTATCAATACTTTTTTTCGTACGAGCCACCGTTTCTGAGATATTACGATCCAAAAAGTTGTAAAAAGTTGTAATGGTCATAATATGCATGAGTACGCCACGTATATACATCTCTAGAGTTTTAATATATGTTAAACTATTTTTCTATCGGTCATTGTAACTTACACTTAAAATATAAAATATAAATAAGTTATAACTATAAGTAGTGGAACTTCAACGGATATGGTAATCGAGCAGTCTATGATGAAATCTATGAAAACAGATGGAGGTATTGCTCGAGGGAGAAGTACAAAAGAGAGCGTCATAAGTAAATGGGTCTATAGTATACATGCTATGAATACAGTTTGTGAAAAGTTAGAAGATCTTGCTAATGTTAGGATGGATACGACCGAGCAGCATGTTGATGAAAGCTATTCACGAGTAAAAAAAGATGCTAAGACATACGAAAACTTTTAGAGTAGTTCGCAACGCATGATCCTTTTCCAGAGGTTAACAAAATTGTTTCTATTGCGATCGGTGTCGTCGGTAATGATAAAATTAATTGTTATAAAGCTCTTGAAGATGGACTTGCTTCTATAGCAAAAATGACAGGACTGACATTCAATAATATTAAATTAAAACGCGCTGACAAAGTTGTTCCTCTTTTAGCTATGACTAGTACCCTAAAAGTTCATGAAGAGAAAATAAATGTTGACCCTGTATTATTGTTCCAACGCATGAGTATTACTGCAGCATTTCAAGATGAAATAGAAACATATTTTGAATATGAATTAGCTCCCTACCCTTTAACGTTGTTTGATGAGATCGGAATGCGTAAAACACAGAAGCCTGCCATTTACGATTGTTTTGAAAAGGTAAATATTTATATTAACAACACTAATGCGACATACATCATTGACGGAGGATATTTACTTCATCGCGTTGTGTGGGATAGCGAAGAAACATTCAACGTAATCTTAAATAAATACGTTCAGTATGTACGTCGACATTTTGGTTCCAGAGTTACTGTCGTATTTGATGGCTACAATGATTACACGAGAAATTTCGAAGCTGCAGAACAACGTCGTCGAACTTTAGCAACATCTGCATCTTCTGATATTTTATTTGATGAATTCATGACAGTTACAACCAGTCAACAGAAATTTCTTACAAATACTCACAACAAGTCTCGGTTCATTTCAATGTTGAAAGAAAAGTTTACTGCTGAAAATATATTGGTAAAACAAGCTAATAATGATGCTGATGTACTGATTATTGAAACAGCAATAGAGAAATTCAATGTGACAAATCTAACTGTTGTTGTTGGTGAAGATGTAGACTTACTCGTATTACTCACTGCTCGAAATCCAACTGCAAAAACTACTTTCTTCTTAAAACCAGGAAAAGCTCAACATCAATCGGAAATATATTCTTCAAAAAGTTTATCTACACCTCATCAACACCTTTTTCGGGTATATTATCAAGTTCAAGTGTGGCTTGGTTATCAGCTAGACCCTACAAAGTGGGGTTGGAAGTTGGTCAACAATACATTAGAACCAGTTCAAACTTTACTCCCACCTGCGCCGGAAAAACTGCTGAACACAATTTTTTACAACGGCAAAAAGGGATGCAGCACTAAATGTGGTTGCAAAAAAGTTGGGACTGTTTTGTTCTCTTAAAACCCGGGTTTTAATATTCCAACGCCAAGTCTCCTGTTATTAATTGTTTTGTTCACTGGCATGTACAAATTGTCAAGGCCGGTCGTGCTCTAATGTTGAATTACCAACAGTGGAGGAATCGTTTGATTCTAACGAGATGACATGCGATACGTCGCTATTAACGCAATTTACTTGCTCTCAAAATGAAGATGAAGAAGAGGAGGAAGTAGAACAAGAAGAAGAACAAGAACCAGAAGAAGATCAAGTAGAAGAACAAGAAGAATTTGAATCAGACGAATAAGCTTCATTACTTTTTTTTATTGACATCGCTTTTATTTATTACAATCTTTGCTAATTACAGTTATTTTGCAATTGTTACAAATTAAACAGGATCATAATTGACTCGTGGAATAGGCCTACTGGGGAAACCACGTTAAAAAAAAGCGCTAAGTACACTACCTTATAGGTGGCGTGGAAACGTGTGCATATTATGACGATTACAAATTTTACAACTTTTTCGATCGTAATATCTCAGAAACGGTGGCTCGTAGGAAAAAAAGTACTGATATATTTTTTGTAGATAATTTTATGATATACAATTTTTGTCTAAGGTATTTTTATGATAAAACTTACCGTTTGGCTGAAAATCGCGAAAAACTCATTTTTTTTACCTTTGACCTTGAGTAAAATTTTTTCCATACACCGGAATGGTGGGGAATTTCAAAATTTTATTTATAATTATATTTGGAACAATTTTACTGATTATCAGCTTGTTGTAAATTTACGTATCACCGAATGTCTAGATTGACCGGACTATTATGGAAGTCGTGTGGTTGTTTCACACCAGATGTTTTTTTATGGGACCATCTCTAGTGGTGAGTCCCAGTCTATCGCCAATTGCCCATTGTGCGACGTAAAAAAAAAAAAAAAAATCTAGCGACGTAAACAAAACCGAACCTAACCAACCATCCTCATTTTTTTTTCTAAAATTCGACTTATAACTAAATAAAACTGTTAATTTTTTTTTATAACACTTAAAAAAATTTGCGAATACTTGAAATGAATTTGCGAATTGAATTGTGAAGTTCGAGGTGTGTCCGTATGAACAAGGGAAGTCACATAGAACATCTTTGACGTATGTATACAAAATTTTGAAGTTCCGTCTACATTCTGTGTTAATCTTATCGATAAATTATTTTTCATTAAATAGTTATAGCCGTTTATAATCGCAATATTCATTTTGAATTACCCCGTAATATTCACCGTCAGGATGATATGTCATCTTAGGCAGGGACACTGAGGCAAGTAGGTAAGAACTAAAAGAGTGTGAAAGCAGATTCACCACCAGAAAGACATCCTTAGACAGGAATAACGACTCAAATATGTCAGTACTATCGGAGTGTATGGGTGTAGAATCATTAGCCACGACAGCCTTCAAAAATGCCACAATATCTAGGAATTAAAATAATTTCTTTCTAATTAAACTAAGGCTATTAGGACATTAAAAAAGGCATTCATCACAAATGAATCACCTTGAAACTGATGCATATGTGGCTAATTGCATAGCAATTTGTAAAAATATACTCAGAATAATAGAGTAGCATGTATCCAGATCAGGTCAGTTTTTGATAACTTTTTAGGAATAAATAAATGTAATTCTTCATCGGATTATAAGTAGATAATTTTTGTCACATGCTAAAGATTAAGGAATTCTTAAGAAATAAATTTAATCAAAATACAGGGTGTTTTAAAACTCATGGGCAAACATTTAAGGCGTAGTAGAAAACATCTAAACAAGCCATTTTCACCAGATAATGCATGGGCGGAGAGCAAGCGGTGACCGCTAGAGGGCGCTGTAATGGAAAGTATTAAGCAATCGTTTTCTATCACATCATCATTTCTACCGTGGATTTCAGCATGGATGGCGAAATACAGTAATCAGGAAAAGGCAGACATGCACTTTATGTATGGTCTGGCGAATGGGAATGCTCTGGAAGCCTCAAGACTGTTGAAGACCTCAAGACTTTTCGTTCTGGCACGTGTCTTTTCGGTAAACGCTGCCTGTACAGTCTTGTGGCTTCCAGAGCATTTCCATTCGCTAGATCATACATAAAATGCATGCCCGCCTTTTCCTGATTACTATATGTCGCCATGTCTGCAGAAATCCACAGTAGAAATGACAATGCGTAAGAAAACTCGCGCTTCATGCTTTCCATTACAGCACCCTCTAGCGGTCACCGTTTGCTCTCCGCCCATGCATTGTATGGTGAAAATGGCTTGTTTAGATGTTTTCTACCACCCCTTAAATTTTTGCCCATGAGTTTTGAAACACCCTGTATAAGGTATTTCATCCAAAAACACACAATCAGAAAAAAAGAGACTCCCCTCTCTCCCCCCCCCTAATTTTGCCGCAAACCATCGTATAAATATGTGGCTGGTGCCCATAGATAGGTAATAACGTTAGTTATTATCTTTATTATTAAATTTTGCTTAGGGATGTCAACTACTTACTAAAATTTACATCAATTTCTTTCTTTTTTTTCTTTTCTTTTTTTTTTTTTAAGAATGATAACAACCATTTTTGACTCCGTACTCGAATGTGTGACATCAAGGCAGTTCAAAAAAAGATATATAACTTTATATACATCTCATTAATTCTTGATAGAGGAGAAACGAAAACGTATCAGGGGTTCTTCCATACATTTAGAAAACTTAAATTAAGATTTCTGTAAAAAAAGTATTATATTTTTCAGAAACTAACCAGAAAATAGTATAAAAATTGTATACGTGATTTATACTAAATTTGGATTTAACGGAGTTATTGTGTCTGTATCGAAAACAATTTG
>OZ005655.1:233140693-233213193 GCA_963930645.1 Salticus scenicus
GTTTTGGGGAAGATTAGAGATAAAGTCTGTCACACCCATTAAACATTTGTATTCTCTGATTCAGAAAACAACTTGTAACTGTATGAAAATTTATGAGAAATACATAATCAATATCATTTGTTTCAAACAACTCAAAATAAATAAATAAAAAATAAAATAAAATAAAAAATAGGTGTTGTCACTTGAAAAAAGGACGTTGGTACACAACCCCTAAGAAAAATCTAAGTATATCATAAGAAGCTTAATGTTATTGTTAATCGATTGGCACGAGCTGTATATTCACATAATTGCCAGCATTTTAATTTATTCCGGAGCATTTTTAGCCCCGACTTTAAATCGCACCACTTTATTTGTACAATATTTTTCTCAAATATATAACTACGATGAAAAATAAATACTTCTAAGGTTGTAGGATTTAAGGCCTATTGACTATGCAAGGGTACTAGGCCTAAAGGGGGAATGCCCTCCGTGGGGAGTCTTAGCCCGTATTTAAGCGAGTTTCGAAGAAAACCACGGAAAACTCCGAACGGCTAGGTCGATGAGCGTGACCTGGGATCGAACCTGGCACCTCCCATCTACCAGCTTTGAACGCATAACCGCTCGGCCGCTGGTGGGCACGCTTTTAAGGAAAAAGTGGTATGAAATAAAGGTGGGGCTAAAAATGCTCTGGAATAAATTAAACTGTTATCATCACTGTATTCATGTGATGATTTGCAGCAAAATTAGTCGAGGGTGGCGGTTTTATTTTTCTGTCTTTCTTTTCTTTCTTTCTTTCTTTCTTTCTTTCTTTTTATTTCTGTGCTGGCCGTACGTACGATTGTGTTGCACAGGAGATATTAACCAAACTCAAACAATTAAAACAATACTATTTACTTAGAATATGTTGAACATAATGTATTGATTTATTAGTATGCTTTCTATGTACATATAGATATTTACAAAATATTGAATTTTATTCCAATAATTTCATAATTTTTTCAAAGGTTGAACTAATACCAAAAAGTTCGGTTTAATTAATTACTTTGTTTCACAAACCGTTTATATTTTATCTTTCTTTACTAATATTATTTGACTCCCTGACAGAAATTATACTAACCATCTGGAAGTTTTATATTTTAATTTGTACTCTTCGATTTTTTTCGTAATTTTTGATAAAATTCTTTTTGGATTAAGGCTTTACACGTTATTCTACCATTCCTATTTCATATTTGGACTGTTGATATAAAAATTGTTACTTTGTTACAAGTAAAAAACTCTGAAAGCTTAAAACAGATTCACCATTATTTTACACTATTTCTTAAAAACTCTTTTTATTTTTATTTTAAATGTCAGATTATTATATATCTATTAAATTTCTTAAATAATATGATTTAATACACTGTTAAAAATCTCAACAGAAAACTTTGTGTAATGTATTAAGTCTTACGCAAAATTACAGAGAAAAATAAACGGACATGTTAAAAAGCTTATTTTATATATTCACTTTAATAACTAATATTAATTTAATTAATTATTGGTGACCGTGAGAATATATTTCGGACTTAGAATGCTTTTTCTAAAGTACAAACAGTCATTTTTAATTTTAATTAAAAAATTAAATAATAAAATTAGGTAAAAATACAGAAAAAAGATTGAGAATCTCGATTATTCATTTTTAACTAAAACATTACTGTAAATTTACAGAGACTCTGGATAAATATTCACATTAAATTTACAGAAATTTTTAATGGTGTATATATAATTAATTTAAAGAAAAATGTAATAAAAATTTGCAACAATGAAAAATAATATGATTTCTTAATCTGCAAATGTACTCTCTGATAAAGTGAATAAAAAATTATTAAAACCATATCGATTTTACACATAACTCACCCACAACGCCGACTCATAACAAAATTATATATTTTAAAAATAAAATATTCGTTTTAATAACATAAATTTATACAATTAATTCGAATAATGTATTTAGCAAAATATCAACGAATGCAGAAAATAATAATAGTGGCTGTTTATAATACCATAACAGCTACTGAGAGAACAATTAGCTAACAGTCTGGAATAACTCGATACATATTATTACGTTCACGATTTACGTACTACTGTGTTTATGTTCAAGATTATGGTATTCGGATGGGATACGTTGATTGCTTTACTAATTAATGCATGTCAGAGTGTGTGCATTTTGAGATACGTTGAATAAATCTGATTAAAATTTTAGTTTAAATGGAGGAATATGTTAAATAACAACTTGTATATCCTGTGTATAGCGTCTTTAAACAATACATAACACTAGAGGATAAGGAAGATAAATTATTTATTTCAAAGACACAAATTACCATTCTTTTAATTTACTGGAGTATTAATTTTACACTTTTTTTTTCTTGTATTACGCACATACTTTTATAAACGTTTGGATTTACCACTTAAGTTGTTCATTAAAAATAAACATTTGTGTAATTATTGATATATAGATTTATTATAAATATATATTTTTTAATTGAAAGTGCTAATTTGTCTTAAATATAACCCAAATTACAAAATGTATAGTAAATAATTTAAACGAAATTTATTTATTGGATTCCAAAAGTTAAATCTTCCTGTTATGGTTTATCATTGCAGTACTTAGTTAGTTATGTTAATAGTAATGTTTAAGTTATATTATTTATTCCTTAAAATTTAAATTATTTTTCACAGAATATCAGTTAAGTATTTTTACAAGCGCAATTTTTTTCCTAATTATTTATTTAAATTGTTAAAGATGAAAAATATGTATTTTAGAAAACAAACCACTCAACTAATAATTTTAAAAATCCTTATATTATGTATGTTTTAAATATCTCTTATAAATCAATTAAAAGTAATTTTTAGTGTATATCATATATGCAGATTTACATTCAGGTTACATGCCATAAAAGAATATAATAAATAGTAAAATTATTTAAATTTTTATACGAAATCTATACGAATTCATCTATTTTTTTTTTTTTTTTAGCTTTTATTCCAAAAGCTAATTTCTATTATGAACATGGAAAAAAATAAAAAAATAAATAATAATAGCAGTTTCGGATATCCTGTAAGAAAACACCTGACCCGTTTGACAAGTAAATACAATTTAGCTTGTTAGATATTATTTTTAGGTTGATTTCTTTAGAAATCGACCTGTTGCAATCACTTCGTTTATCTATATACATATATATATATAATGAAAATTTTGTCATCACTCCCGAACTAATACTCGAAATGGAACCAAATTTGGACAGTGAACTGATCTTATAAATATCTTGGATGAGTTCGTTAACCAAGTTGCTCCGACTTTTTGTTTCAAGTGGCAGCCACTTGAAAATTTCAAACCGACATTGTAAAAAGCATATTTAAAGCAAGATTTGCTTGAATTTTGTTGTAAATACAGGCCACATAAGGGTCACAATGAAGTTTATTAATGAAGTTTATTCGCCATTTTTAATAATGTGGCAGATATTTTAAGTTAAGTGGGACCACTTGAAATCAGGCTACCACTTGAAAATTTAAAATCACTATAACTTCCGAAATAATACTCCAAATCGAACCAAATTTAGACAGTGTCTTAACTTATCTTATAAATATCTTACATGAGTTTATTAACCAGGTTGCTCCGCCATTTTGTTTTCAAGTGGAGACCACTTGAAAATTTCAAATTCAAATTGTAAAAAGCGTATTCCGAATTTATTTGAAATTTTATGTAAATATAGACCACATAAGGGTCTCAATGAAGTTTATTAATGAAATTTATCCGTCATTTTTAATAAAGTGGTAGATATCTTAAGTTAAGCGAGGCCACTTGTAATCACTCTACCACTTGAAAATTTAAAATCACAATAACTTCTGAAATAATACTCCAAATCGAAGCAAATTTGGACAGTGTCTTAACTTATCTTATAAATAACTTAGATGAATTTGTTAACCAAGTTGCTCCGCCATTTTGTTTTCAAGTGGAGACCACTTGAAAATTTCAAATTTAAATTGTAAAAAGCATATTCCGAATTATTTTTTTTTTTAATTTTGATGCATACATATATTATACAAGTGTCTCAAATAACTTTATTATTGAACTTTATATGCCATTTTTAATAAAGTGGCGGATATCTTAAGTTAAGCGGGACCACTTGAAAATTTAAAACCATGATAACTTCCGAAATAATACTCCAAATGGAACCAAATTTGAACAGTGTCTTAACTTATCTTATAAATATCTTAGATGAGTTTTTTAACCAAGTTGCTCCGCCATTTTGTTTTCAAGTGGAGACCACTTAAATTTCAAATTTAAATTGTAAAAAGCGTATTCCGAAATTGTTTGAATTTTGATGTAAATACAGACCACATATGTATATCAATGAAGTTTATTAGTAAACTATATCCGCCATTTTTAATAAAGTGGCAGATATCTTAAGTTAAGCGAGACCACTTGAAATCAGGCTCCCACTTGAAAATTTAAAATTACGATAACTTCTGAAATAATACTCCAAATCGAACCAAATTTGGACAGTGATATTATCATATAATTATCTTGAATGTTTTCACTGGGCAACTTGTCCCGACATCTTGTTTCTAAGTTCCAGCCACTTGAAATCACACTGCCACTTGAAAATATGCCATCATGATAACTTCTTTTAAAGTACTAAACTGATTCAAATAAAAGTTGGATAGTGAACTTATGGTTCAAATATCTAGGATAAGTTCACTTGGTGACTTGATCCGCAATTTTATGTTCAAGTGGCTGCCACTTGAAAATTTGTCAATATGGTAACTTTAGTAATACACAATCAATTCGCATCAAATTTGGGTAGTGGATTTATCCTTCAAATATCTCAGATAAGTTCGCTGGGCATCTCACTCCGCTTTTTTTTTCCAAGTGGTGCCACCTGAAAATTTCTTATGGCGATAATTTTTGAAATACTGATTTAATTTAAACTAGAACTGAACAAGGAACTTATACAAGTATACTGGATGATTTCGCTGGGCAAATTGTTTTGCCATTTTGTTTCCAAGTTGCAACCACTTAGACTGCCACTTGAAAATTTGCCATAAAATTAACTTTTGAAACACGGCACTGATTTAAACCACAGTTGGACAGTGAACCTATGCTTCAAATATCTTGGATATGTTTGCTGGGTAACTTGTTCCACATCGATAATATTTTCTCGCCAAAAGTCGCCAAAAAAGTCGCCATAGGGGAAAAGTCGCCAAATTTGGCGCCAAATCCATTACCTGCGTTGCTGGATCTTTTTAATGCGTTTTTAAGGAAAAATAAAATTAGGCTATTTTAATGCTAAAACAATTTAGAAATGCAGAAAACTAACATTTTATCAATTTACTAAGCCTCTTTGAAAGAGTTTCTAGAAAAAAAAAATTATTTTCAAATTTGAAACGATATTTTAGATGAGTAACTTTCTCTGCCATTTTGATCGAAGTGCCAGCCACTTAATTTTTAGCACGATGACTTTTGAGATTTTGAATTAATTCGAACTATACGTGTACAGTAGACTTATCTCACAAATACATTTCATATATTTGTCAACTTAACTCACCATTTTGTTTACAAGCGCCAGCCACTTGAAAATTTTAAATTCACATAAAAAGGTATTTATGAACCGATTTGCTTAAAAATCCATATGTGCATAGCCTACATGAATATTTCTACCAAGTGCATTAATAATTTGTAGCCGCCATTTTGAAACAAAATGACGGCTACTTGATAGGGAAAAAGAGATCAACCTACCCTTCCGAATAAGCCGGAAGGACTTGTTTTATTTAATAATTATGGTATTTTGAAGAAAATCTATAAGTTAAATATAATTTGAGGTAATTAAGTTAAAAATGTAACCAGTTTGTAATTGTGATATCTGTAATGAATGGAGAAAATCTGTCTACAACATTACTTATTTTACATATCAATATTTAAAACATGAACATACTTTGTTTCACATTATAAAGTAGAAAATTTGTTTTTTAACATAAAATCATCATTATTATTATTCAGCTTGATTCAAATTTGATTTCAAATGTAAAAATTTAAAAACTTTGAAATAAGCAGGTGATTTACGAAACTAAAATGAGCAGAATTGGGTTAAAAATGAATAATATATGTAAAAAAAAAAAAAAAAAAAAAAAAAAAGAATTTTCTCATTTAGAAAGTGAAATAAACGATAATTGCGTCCTAAAGGTTGAAATAATAAATAAGATATGATATCGAAAACCTTACTACATACACTATAATTGTAGGTAATACAAAAACAAATGTTATATTCACACTTTTAAAATTATTATTTTTATATAGAGTCTAAACTTTATTGATTAAGATATATTAATATTAAATAGTTGGAAGAATTTGAATTTATGTTTAGCAATATATAAGAAAATGCACGAAGAAAGACAAATTTTTGAGACATCTTAAAAAAAAAAAACCTCGAAATTTGATTGAACAGATTCAGACATTTAAAAGGGGAATCATATCTTAGATTCTGTTTGGTTTCATACACCGCTTTTTGAAGTGAAGTATAACATTAAATAACAGTTGAAAGACTTTGTTAGTGCAGATATTTTTCTTTCAAGTATACTGTATAAAGCATATCGGAAGTTAATATTGCTTAATCTCTAACCGTATTCTCCCAACATAATCTTTTTCAATAAATCTACTGGTACTTAAATAAATCATGAAGTTCAAGAGTAAAAATTGATTCCATTAAAATAAGAGGTAATTCCTTTTTTCTCTTATCTAGAGTTTTTAGAAAAAGCAAAAATCAAAGCGGTTTGTAGTTGCACAAAATTTATATTCCTGGAAATGAAAAATTAAGCAATGCCATTAAAAAAAAAAATAACGACGGATCATTTTTTTTTATTGTAAAAAATAAATAAATAAATAAATAAGCTTATTTTAGTTTACAGAAAACAATACCAATGAATGCAACCTATTAAAATCCTCTCTGTAGCCCTGCCATGACGCCTTGTCTTTCAGAACATTTGTTACAAAAAGTAGATACGAGTATATGTTATCTAAAAGCATTTTAATATCATTTACTTAACGAATTTGACTTTATATTATATATATAAATATATTATATGTAAAATAAAATATATTTTTTTTTTCTAAACGACTTCAAAAAAGAAGGAAGGTTCTCAATTCAAAGCGTATGTTTTTTTTATGTTTGTTAGCTCATAACTTCTGAACGGATGCTCCGATTTTGATACTTTTTGTTTTGTTGAAAAGGTCTTGGTCTGAAATATGTCCCATTGTAATATCTTTACGATC
The DNA here is from genome assembly GCA_963930645.1 of Salticus scenicus. Classification (NCBI taxonomy): domain Eukaryota; kingdom Metazoa; phylum Arthropoda; class Arachnida; order Araneae; family Salticidae; genus Salticus; species Salticus scenicus. The sequence continues at coordinate 233,147,979 of OZ005655.1, forward strand.
TACAGAAAATACAGGGTGCCCAAAAAAATCAGTCCTAACTCTTTTAACTTCTAAACGGCTGCAGCTATAGGGATAAAAATGGTATGTAAGTATAGCAAAGTAGCCATGCAGTACAAGGTTAAACCGCTTGTAGTGCCACCTGGTGGAAAATAGCGGAGTTAGTGTTCCTCTCTTGAAAACTGTTCTAGAGTATAAAATGAATTACAAATTTGAAGAGTATCATCGAATTAGTACAAAAAGATAGTTTAGACATTCTTTGCTAGTGTTCCTATCTTGGAAACGGTTCAAGACAGGGGAAAAAACTGAATTATAAAATTGCAGATCATCATCGATTTAGTACGAAAATATAGTTTAGATTTTGATGCTAAAAATACAATGCTAAAAACTTGCATTTGTTCGTTCGCAATTTCTTACACTATGCACACTTGAGCGACATTGCACACGTTGTAGCGTAGCTGGTGAGACATATGCTATATAGTTCAAAATACGGTTACTTGATACTTTTTATTTTGTTGTAAAGATCTTGGTCTGAAGTAGGTCCCATTGTAATATCTTTACACTCTAAAGAAAATAAAACGCAATCTGGTGAAAAACAGCGGAATTACCGCTCCTATCTCAAAAACGGTTCAAGATGGGAGAGAAGTTAATTACGAAGTTGTAGAGCATCATCGATTTACAACAAAAAGATAGTATTTAGACCTTATTGCTAAAAATAGAAAGCTTAAAACGTGCAGTTGTTTGTTCGCAATTTCCTACACTGTGCACGCTTGAACTACGTTGCACACTTTGCAACGTAGCGGATGATACGTATACTCTGTGGTTCAAAGTACTGTTACTGTAAGCGGTCACATCGATTAGAGCAAAGTCTTTTTCAACCAACTTCAGAAAGGAGGGTGTTCTTAATTCGAGCTATGTGTTGTTGGTGTTTGTAAGCTTATAACTTCGTAAGTGATGTTCTAATTAACCGACTTCAAAAAGGAGGAGGTTCTCAATTCAAAGCGTATGTTTTTTTGTTTTTGTTTGTTAGCTCATAACTTCTAAACGGATGATCCGATTTTGATACTTTTTGTTTTATTGTAAAGGTCTTGGTCTGAAATAGGTCCCATTGTAATATCTTTACGATCAAAAGGAAATACAGGGTGCCCAAAAATGTCAGTCCGACTCTTTTAACTGCTGAGCAGCTGCTGCCTTGTCATAAAAGTGGTATGTAGGTATAGTAATGTGAAGATGTACTACGCGATTCAACCGCCTACAGCGCCAGCTGGTGGAAAACAGTGGAGTTAGCGTCCCTATCTAGGAAACGGTTCAAGACAGGGAAAAAAGCGAATTATAAAATTACAGAGCACCATCGATTTAGTTCGAAAAGATAGTTTAGGCATTAATGCTAAAAACAGAACGCTTAAAACGTGCATTTGTTTGTTCACAATTTCCTATTTTGTGCACAATTGAACGACATTGCATATGTTGTAGCGTAGCGGGTCAAGCGGTCACATCGATTAACGCATAGACGATTTAAACCGACTTCATAAAGGAAGAGGTTCTCAATACTATCCATGTTTCTCATTGTTGTTGTTGTTTAAATTTGTTAGCTTTTAACTTCGTAAGAGATGATTTAATTTTAATACTTTTTTGTTGTAATGATCTTGGCCTGAAATAGATTTCATTATGATTTCATTAAGGTATAAACAAATTATAGGATACTCACAAAAGTCTATTCTCTCTGTAACTGCTGAACGCATGCAGCTACACTGGTAAAAGCAGTATGTAAGTATCGATGTTGAAACTTCTGTCCGTCAGCTGCAATGCATATTTTGTTCTTTGTTTGAACTTTACGCTGCGCAATTTCCAGCGCACCGAGTGACACGTATTCACTGTACAGTTCAATATATATGCCTAACAGAATTTTTGGTTACGAATACAGTGTATCCGTTCTTTACATTTCAAATGACTTTTTAACTTAACGTATGTTCATTCAATAGACAGTCTTTTGCTCATATCTCATAAAGGCAAGAAAAGATACACAACTTAAAAATGCAGCATTTGAGAAAAATCAACTTAAATATAACTTGACCAGAATAAAACTGGCACAACTGTCTTTCGAGTGGATAACTTTCTATATTGAGATGTAACTTTTTTGTTCACATTGGGTGCATTTCATGTATTTTTCAGTGACATAAACAATTTTTTGAGTTATGTCACTTTTCTTGGAAGTTGTGATTTGTGAAGCTGACGTCGAACGTGTTTGATGTTCTATATGAATAAAGTTTCTCTGAAAAGAGAAAAATAAAATCTTTTTGTAAAAAAAAATAGAACCGACTCCAAAAAGCAACTGCTATTCAAACAACTAAAAAAAAAAAAAAAAAAAAAAAGGTATGAAATGAAACTGTAAATTGCGCCTAAAAGTATAAAATAATTTCCTTCGCCAAACAACCTATAACACTACAATTAATCATAACTTTTGAAGTCGGCGCAAAATTAAATAAAAATTTATAACTTTATTCAATCCAAAAATCAAATCCTATTCAATATACACCATCTCACATTGTCACCTGCAAAACGCAGCCGAAAACTACTTTGATTCAAGAAAACAAATAAGATTTCGTAAGCAGCAAAAGTTGGCGAAAGTCCTTGGTGAAAGAAAAATCGCAAAATTATCTGGCAAACATATTTTTGGGATATCATGATTATATTGATAAGATATATTAAGAAAGTAATCAAGAATATGAAACAAGACATCGTACAATATATATTATGAAAATATACACCTTGCATGTATAATTTTGCATTACGTTTCGATCGCCAAATCCAAATGCCACCAAGGATGATAGTTATCAAAGTTATACCAAATTTTCAAAGGTAACTCTAAATTCGTAGAAATATATATACCGCATTGTAAAGAATGTTCACTGTTCTATGTAGATGCTACTAATGGACCAAGTGTATATAGTGATAAAATAATAAAGGAAACATGAAAATCGATCATTCGAGAAAATAGCATTTCTTGCTACCGATATAAAAACAAACCTTTAAAAACTAATTAAATTTTATATAATTTTGCGCCGACTTCAAAAGTTATGATTAATTGTAGTGTTATAGGTTGTTTGGCGAAGGAAATTATTTTATACTTTTAGGTGCAATTTACAGTTTCATTTCATACGAATTTTTTTTTTTTTTTTTAGTTGTTTGAATAGTAGTTGCTTTTTGGAGTCGGTTCTATTTTTTTTACAAAAAAGATTTTATTTAATTTTAAATTATCGCTTGCATTAAACAGGTCAACAAAATAATGTTTGCAAAATTTGATTTGATAGATTTAGCTGATACATAGAGGAAAAAGTGTAAATATAGGCACCCTCTTTTGTTTAAAGTTACTTTTATTTTAAAATATTCTAGATTTATACCCTTCATCAACATCTATAACAAGTTTACTAAATACGAGGAAGTGAAACAATGATTATTCTTTAACCACATTTCCTGCGACCATGGAAGCCTCTGCGCAAGTGCGGATTGAACTAGTCCAGTGTTAAAATAGGGGTGACGGAGAGAAAACAAGCAATAAGGGAACACCGAATGACTGGATGTTTGCCAAATAACTATCTCTCAGCCAATTTTGCATCCCTTCAAAATTTTGGACTCGGCCTCACTGCTAGTCGTAGGAAACGTGGTCGCACTATAATGTCATTATTTTGATTTGAAAACGAAGATTTATAAAAAGCTTATAAAATAGCATTAGGAAAAATGAGTTGCAAATATTCTAAAAGAACCTTTTCTTTAAAAAAAAAAAAAAAAAAAAAAAAAAAATCCCCAAAAATAGTTTAAAATACTTTAAAACATTATGAAACAATACAAAAAGTTAGGGAATCTATTTATTACGACAAAAAAAAAAAAAAAAAAAAAAAAAACATATATATATATATATATATATATATAGTGAGAGAGAGAGAGAGAGACACACAGAGAGAGAGAAATCGCTGACGTAACAGGTGGTTCACGTACCTGACGTACCTGGCACAATCTAAGTGGGCCCACATTTGGCACATAAAAATTTATACCACTCTTCTCCGGTGTGTTTTTAAAGAACATTCTATCACAAAAGATGGAAGTTACATCGCTCGGATTTAGTTTATCTCCATCGTTGCTATCCAGATTGATATCATCTTCGCTGTCGATAAAGGGAATGTTGCAGTAGTTTAATAAGTCCGATGTTGAATCATATTGTTTTGTGTGTCAAATTTTCTTTCTTTGAAAGCCTTTAATTTTAGAACCCTTGGTCGGTCTTTTACCTTACCGGACAATAGCTTGTATCTTACACCGGGAAAATTCAAGGATGTCTTCTTGTGAGCAATTTTGTCAACTGACTTAGTCAATTGAACTTTGTATAATCACCATGAGGCTGGACCTTGCTGCTTTGTGTCCACGAATAATAGTTCGCTTCTTAATGTTGAAGGTAGGAGATATATCAAACGGAAAAACTGCATTTGAAGTTCCTGGGGCTCATAATTACACCAAGCAAGGGTGCCCATATTTACACCAACCACACATAAAAAAGTTGTCTTCTATCAAATGTAACCTAAAGGCGTATGTGGCTAAAGTCGTGCTTCTAAAGTTATCTTAGGATCTCCGCTTTTCGAATATCACTGTGAAATTATTTTAAACTAGCCATAAGAACACGAAAAAAAAATACGATTTCAGATGCTTGTCGAAAGTTTGCAGTCCAGAACAAACACCAGTTCACGGAATAACTCGCGCTACATCCACACAACTTGAAAAATCAGATGCGCAACAGGTAGTCTATTATCTCATATCAACAAGTGGGACCATCTACAATCCTTGCCAACAGCAGCACCCACGGACACTTGTAGACGAGTGTCCATATTCAAATCTTCTTCTCGATGATTTTGGTGCGCTGAAATTGAAAATGAAGTCAGTTTTTTCACTATCACATATAAATCTTTGTCAATAAAAGTGTCTACAGAGACCATTTCTTCATTTTCGATAGTTTCTTATATATTTTCATGATTACTTATTATAAATCATTATAATTAATCAATAAATAATAATTAATTATTATTAATCATGGAAACATACTATAAAACTTACGATATAATTATATTGATGGAAGTGTTAGTTAGTTGTATGGGTTTTACGTCACACGAGTGCTGCGCAATGGACAATTGGCGACGGGCTGGGATTCACAAATCCCAGCCCGGAGGAGTACATGCCATCCGGAGGTAGGAGAGTAGCAGGTAGTCCGGAGGAGACATGCCATCACAATTTTGATCCTCCACGGAAGGGATGGCTCTCCCGCTTCGGTGAATTTTTGATGGGAACATCGAGGGAATTGCGGCCATGACAGATTTTACGTGCACCAGCCACCATTAGTGTACACGACGGTCTTTGGACGTAACGAGTACTGAAACCGCAATCTTCCAATCTCTTTAGGCCACTTGTCACTTTATCTACCAGCATAGAGCATGCCGCTCCTTGTCACGTGGGAGACCTTTCTTTAGCGACCTTTGTATTTTTTTAAGAGTTTCAATAAACTCCGGAATAAGGGCCTAGCATAGCTGGAATCGCTCGACACTGCTCCTAGAGCGGTGAGCGCCACCTCTTCCCTGCTAAAAAAAAAAAAAAAAAAAAAAAAAAAAAAAACGAGCCCGGATCTCTACCGACTTGGCTGCCATATTAGTGGAACAGTCGCGGACGAAATTGTGTCGGTAGAGGTCAGGCATTTGCAAAATTCTATATGTGATCGATTTCAGGACACCAAAAAACATAAATATAAGCCAAAATTAACAAATTAAATTTTTAGATTTAGACCTGCGTCATTCGTACGAATCTCGAATTAATTTCAATGGACTGTATTTACTTAAATGAGAATACAAAAAATATCATGATGATCACACAACAAACAGTTATAAACAGCTAACAACACAGCTACAAAATTAAATAGGGTATGCTGGTCTAAGAATACGCACTTAAGGTTCAAATTGTTCTAAAATAAAAACGTATAATTCTAGATAATCAGCTTAACTTACATTTTGTTCTTAATTAACAAATCTTTCATAAAATAACATAAAACGTAACAAAAATGTACAACATCTTTGGAAAAATTAAAAAATACCAAAAGTGAGAATTACGTACTCTTACAAGTGCTGTTGGATAAGAGTAACGCATATGCTTTGATAAGAATACGCAGGAAAAACGATCTGAAAATCCATACCTACGTTACTTGCAGTGTTCACAAATAAAGTTTATTTTACCTCCATAGCTTGTATAAGCTTCATGCCACCACTCCTCGTATTTGGAGAATTCTATCCAGTCTTTGTCTGATGGGGGGGGGGGGGGGTCTAACTATACTTCACCACATGGTGGACATTTCCATATTTTCTTTTTGGGTGTCTTCTTTAGAATTTGAAACCGTTTTTACGGCCCCTTTAGTAGTTGATTTTGGAATTATTTTTGGTATTTTCTTTGGTACCTGTTTATATGTGTTCATGTCCTTTTATTTCGTGAAGCCTATATATGTTAAACTGTACCTACCAAAAATTTCACTGACACACGTAACGTACAGGGTGATTATAAATAAAGTTACGCTTTCAAACCGTTTTCTTGATCTCAATGAAAAGTTTACTGTAACATTCCTGTATGATACAAATTATATTATAGGGTTAAGGCTTCCTGATACTACATTTTCTTGAGATATGCTTATAGCAGACAGACACACACTCAGAGAAACATACACAAATAAATGCACATGCAGACAGAGACCCAGACACACAGGCACATGCTCAGACTAAATGCTAAAAAAAACTCGGATTCGAGTTACCTCAAAGCATGTAAATATAACAAAAATTCAATTTCAAAAATTTGATCCAAAATAATATTTTTTTTTCTGTCTTATATATCATAAGAGAAATAAAAAAGTAACAATAACAAAATATTTGAATAAAATTTTATAATTGTAGCAGTTATCTTTTTTTTTTTTTTTTTTTGGTAAAAATAGTTTAAAAAATACATTATATATTTCTTTCAATAGACAAAATCTATGTCAGATAGCAGATTTTTTTTTCTTTTTTGTTAATATCAAACGTAAAATGAAAAAAGTTATTTATATGTGGTATAAATTGTTCGAGTATGACAATTTAAATGCATTGCTTTTTTTTTTTCAAAATGAATACACATCTAAGTTCCAATCATGTTTTCTTGTTAGACAAAAAATATATTTATGTCATTTTGTAAATTAAGATTAATTTTCAATTTTTCTAGAATATTTAAATATTAAAAATAAATAAAAAGAATGTAAAAGAATATAAAGAAATTATGAAAAATATAAGAAATATACAAAATTATTTATTGAAATTAAAAATTAACCATCTTAGATTTTAATATTATATATATTCCTATATACAGGGTCTTACTGAATTCATAGTCCAAAGTTTAAAGTTAAGAAAAATACAAATAAAGAAGCATTTCTTTCTTTCTTTCTTTTTCTTTTTTTTTCATAGCAATATAGGATTAAAAATAAAAACTTTCAGCAAGCCCCGAATCCTTTCTTCTTCTGCTTTAGTTTCTTTTTTTATCTATTTTTCCTTTATTTTCTAACCAATGCGAATAGTTTTTTTTTTTTTTTTTTTTTTTTTTTTTTCACACACTTGCGACTGTGCTTCCGACTGTGCGTTTTTTTCTTTCATTTTCTTTTCTTGCTGTTTTCTATGGATTTTAAATCCCCTTCCCTTATTCATGAACTGTATGAGGTCGCTTTTGAATGTAACGCTATTTCTTCCAATTCCTCTCCATTCAAGTTCTACTCTGTTTTGTTAATTTGTTCTGTGATGTCTCCGTTCATCGCAATGACTTGTTCCAGATAAATATAACAGCATACCATTTCCAATTCACCCATATCAACAGGGACCTTCAGAGGAGAATCAAAGGAATTTGATATAATTTTTATCTTACTGAGGTTCATTTTTTATCCAACGAGCTTGTTGTCTTTGTTTATTCGTAAAGCATTCCTTCTAAATTTTCAACATATATATATATATATATATATATATATATATATATATATATATACATACAGGGTGATTATAATTAAAGTTACGATTTCAAAATGCTATAATTTTAAAACTGAACATCAGAGCGATTTGATATTTTACCAGAGCAATCGTGAGGCAATTAAATTTTGTTTGGGGGAGGAAAAAAGTAGTTACAACATGTTCCTATAGATGGCGCTGTCAGGGTAATGTCAGGGGAAACTCTTAAAGGTCCTCATTAAACACAGGAATGTTGTTAGCAACACAATGGAATAACAGGAAACAATAGACTTCGAGGGTTTCCTACAACTTTTTAGCAAAAAGAGAAGAATTCGTATTTATAGCAGAAACAGTCATAGTGAAAAAAGAAAAAGAGGAGTTTCATAAAACAAATACCTTACGGATAATTAACGGCACATTTAGGAACTATTTTTTTTTTCTTTTGTTAAAGAAAATTTCATTGCCTCACGGTTCCTCTGGTAAAATATCAAATCGCTCTGGTTGGTAGTTTTAAATTATAGCGTTTTGATATCGTAACTTTAATTACAATCACAATGTATATAAAATATTTTAAAGCATATGCAATAAATACAAATTATCCGCTTATTAATGAGCAATGAAAATGAGATGTTGAGTCTCCGGATCTGCAGATCCACTAATACTACATCAATCTATTTAGTTTTATTAATTATAACGCAGTAAAATTTTCATTTGCCTCATTTAAGAATTTAAATGCACAAATAGACGTACAATTTCTTAATATGAAAAAAAATTAAAATGTAATGTTGTTCGACAATAAAATAATCCTAATTCAAAATAATATAAAGTAAAACCAAATAGAAAAATTCACGAATATTAATTAACTATAATAACAGATTTTGTTTGACAAATGAAAAATAATTCATCGAAGAAAATTTCCTTTTTTTATACTAACCATATTTTCTTTATTATTTAAATAAGAATGGAGCATTATGATAGACATTTTAGATTTTTTTAATTCTTAAGAAATAAATGTAACACTACTGGGAATATATTACGTTTACTTAACACGTTAGTAGTCGCTAATTGGTCGATTTGCCGCCCATCCTACAGTGTTGCCAGATTTTTTTATTCAATTGCCACCAAAAATTTTTAGAAGTAGCATTTGATATACTTAAAAAGGGAATAAAATCGAAGGAACGTCGATCACATCACTTCTTAAAATTATTGGTGAGAGTTAAATAAAAAGTGCGCAATCTGTAATAGGTGGCGCTGTCTATAGCGACTACTAACGGGTTAATGGATATATTTGTTTTGGCTATAGTAATCGTATAAAAGGAGATACTTATAAAATATTCATATAACTAAAATGAATACATTTATATATTACGACAAACATTCACTGAAAAATATTAATTTAATCTATGACAAAAATGTGAATGATAAAATTAATTTGCTGTATTACAAATAAAACATTTTAATATATGTGAAAAGAAAATATTTCCTTTGATATTAATATATTATTCAACAACTCTAAATTTTCATTTTAAGGTTTAAAATTCTTGTTTACTCATGACACAACATGAGTAGATTAATGGTGTTAATTAAATTTTCAAAATTAATTCCTTATTTAAATTTTAAATTTAACTGTTTTTTATTTAGAGAAAATGTATTAATAATATATTCACATATTTTACGATTATGTGTGTTAATTAGAACATTTGATATACATAAAAAAGATTTAAACATTACGGTATTAAGCATTTTCAATATGGATCATTTTTGTCAGTAAACTAATAAAAATGTATTAAATCAATATTTACTTGATTTTCATATAATTTAGGTGATGTTATGAAATTTTAATTTAATAATAATGATAATAATAATAATAATAATAATAATAATAAAGAATAACCAAAGTTTTAATATATGTATGTATTTTACTAATATCAAGAGATATTATAATAATTTTTAATGCTGATTTAAATAAAAAATAAATAAAAATCTTTAATCCATAATTACAATTCTGAATTAAGAACTACATTATAATGAAATGCCTTCAGATGGTGGCATATAAATCATGAATAACAGAACTTATTTATGTATATAAAAGTAAACTAGTACTAACTAGTACTATAGAAAGTACTAATTCATAGCATTATATTCGAAATTAAATATGGCGTCTAGTATTTTACGCATATTTAAAAGCCTAAAATAAAATACCTCAAAGGTAGAATTTTAATAAAAAATGAAGATTTTTTTTTTTTTCAATATTTACAACTTGTTTGCTTATTAATTTTGTTTACTTATTGATTCATTAACTAAAACATATTTTTAAATTCTGTTTTCACATTCAGAAAATTCGCAACTGTCAAATTGACGGATGTTTTTTAAAAACGGATTTTTAAAATTTTTAATATTTTATTTCGAAACTGTAAAATGAAAAATTTCACATATCGAAAATTCGTATTTTACAGCTTTAAAATAAAATATCAAAATTTCATAAAATTCATTTCTAAAAAACGTCCGTCATTTAAATTGTTGTAAATTTTCTGAGCGTGAAAATAGAATTTAAAAGTATGTATTAGTTAATGAGTTATAAGAGAAAATAATTTCCCATAAAATAACATTGGCTTGGGCTTCCGACGACGGTAGATGAAGCAACTCCATCCCTTCAGTGTCGCGGCTTTTCTATTCAATAGTCACCAAAAATTTTTAGAAGTGGCATTTGATATACATAAAAGGCGAATCGACTCGAATAATCGTCGATTATGTATAGCAAATGCCACTTTAAAATTTTTTGGTGGCTATTGAATAAAAATGTTGCGACACTGAAGGGATGGGCGGCCAATCAACCAACTAGCGACTACTAACGGGTTAATTTGTTTGAAGATGAAACTTAAATATTACAGGATTTCAATGAAAAATTCGATCACACCAGAAATTAGGATGAGTTAGTTCTAATAAAATTAATAAATAGTCATTTAATTTTACGAATGGGGCATCGGAAAACATGGCTTTTGGAAATCATTGCAAACAAATTCAAAATATTAATGTATTAATTTAAATCATTTTTGTCATATTAAATATAAATATGATTAACCCCATTCGCTTTAGAGCTTCTTTTCAAAATATGTTGCTGCATTTATATCCGCAATTTAACTTCGATACTTTATATTTTATTTATTTTTTAATAGGGGGGAAAAAAGAGTAAAATCTGTTAATGTTGCAAATGCACACCCCTAATAGCAGACTTATCCACAGTACATCTTGAGGATTTTTCTCGGATTTTTTTTACATCCTGAAGACATTCTGAAGATATCTTGGGGAAAAGATGTACTGTTAGGGAAGTTATACTGCATCAGAAAAGAAAGAAATTTAGTAAATCATAAAATTCTTACCAGGAAACCATCTCGTACTGAAATAATAATAATAATAAAAGAAAAATTCAAACAAGTATCAATCGAAAGAGTATGTATAAACATGTTTTTGACGCATAAAACAATTGCCCTCTTCAGCTCTTTTTCCAGTTATAAATTCTGAAAGTTCGTTAATGATCTGTACAACCACGCCTGAATTGATAAAACCACGCCTTACTGAAATAATGATTAAGATCCAAAACAACCAGAAATCGAAAGAGTACAGACAAACTTGATGCTTGATGCATAAATCAGTTGCCCATTTTAGCTTTGAGATAATTCTATTGAGATATAATGCCTGAAAAATCACTAATGTCGAATCTAAAATATGATAAAAGTCAGGGTTTTATCGGGACTCCTCCCACTCCTTTCTCGTTACTACATTTTTACTCAAACTTAAATATAGATTTCTCGAGAATGGGCTCACGAGGGCAAACGCTTTACGCAAACAAAATCATGTTAGATTATGTCCTCTCGAATGAATATCATTTAATTGAATTCTATTATTATATTATTGGAATGTTTTCCTGGTAAGAAGAATTTTATTTTAATTTGAAAATATTTGATAATATAATTACACATATAATCTCGTATGTGTAATAATATGTATATGTATATATATATTTGTGTTTGTGAATATTAACTACCTTTTTTTTTTTTTTTTTTTTTTTTTTTTAAGTTTTTGAAAAGGTCATTATGTTATTAACATTTTATTTTATTCTATTTTAGTACTTTGCTTCTTTAGGTTTTACCTATCATATTTATAATTATCTCACAACTCGTTCTCACAATTTTCATTGTGGTAAAGTATACTTATTTTATTGTTTGCTTAATGTAGCTGTATCCATATTTATTGTATGTAGTATTGTATATTGTATATTGTATATTGTTTTTTTTTATTTGCTTTATTTTTTAATTTTTTAATTTTGTAACCTTCAGGCGAGGTCGCCTGCTCATTTATGATGGCCAATATGAGAAATCTTCCCTAGCCATCCTCTCTCTCTCTCTCTTATGTGACGTCACTGCTTACGCAACTATAACGTAGTCATTGCGTCACTGCATATTATGTCATCGCTTCCTTGTAGCTACGCGCGTATCTGTTTTCTCCAAGACTCCACAAGATATGTTATATGTGTTTATACTTCTGTACCTTGTCCTTTTTTTATATTAATAAATGTTAAATGTTAATATTCTATGGCTTGGAGTCTTTTCTATAATACTGTTTAAAAACATTAAAGAAGTCAAAACAGGTGTGCCCAAATGAAAAGGAGAACTTAGATGTAGCTACGTTATATCAAATCCCTGTGAGTTAATGTGTCAGCCGATAGAGGACATGTTGGTATTGCTATATGCACATGCGTAGTTAATGGCTTTGCATCAATATCCTCATTGCTGGAGAGTCATTTCCGTTGTTCGTTGCATGATGGATTCCTACAGATCAGCACAAAGAGATCGGCCGTGGATGAGCTCATACGGCAGAATCGTCGGATCACCATATGCAAAATAGCTATTGAACTGTCGATAAGCAAAGGAACTGTGCATCACATAATCCACAAAAAAACTTGGTTATGGCAAAGTTTGTGCACAATGGAAGCCCAAGCATCTGTCAGAGATTCAGAAGACGGAGAGAATGGGTGTTTACCTGACCCATCTCTTGAGCCATCCATTTTCTTCCTGCTGAGATCAGTGTATCAATGTCAATGTCAATTATTTTGTAGTATTCCACATGATCTGTAATTATAATACTGTTATTAAAATTTCTTCACATATAACTTTAGTCTCCGTTGCATTTGGGTATACCTTATACATTTAGTGAAAAAAGGTAAAACAATACTGATATTGGAAAAGGAAAAATATCTTGAAGGGCGTGAAGGACCAGGAAACTGTAAAAAAAAAAAAGGTTTATCAATTATAGAATTGTTGATACATTTGTCCAACTACGATAATGGCTTTTAGACATTTAAATTTCAAAAATAAAACAGCTTTTCAATTACAACTTCTCGATCCTTCATATTCTTTTAGGTCTTTCAACTCTTTCAATACCAGTATTGTTTTGAAATTTTCCCCATAATCTAGTTTTCCTCAAAATCAAGGTATCGGCTATTGATAAGCATTGCTTGGAGAATAAACATACTTTTAACTTTATTTCGGCTAAAATATTCGGGCTGACCTGAATATTTATATGATTTTATTCCTAAGGACCACAAAAACATCATTAACAGCGATTCTGTGATAAACCCTCCGTGTAACTGCTAGAAGTATTGTATAAAATCGACATTTTCTAAATTTTTACTTACCATTTTAATATTTCTGCCTTTCCTAATTACCTATTGACTAATTTCTTGAAAATCCTTACAATTTTATTGGCTTCTCTTCTTGTGGTATAATACGTTTCCTGGTAATTTAGGAAGAATAATCTTTATTTTTATTCTGCATTGATGACAGTATGCTTAACCTCTATCGAAACTGCGCACTGTTAAAAATAAATAGTATGTTTCATTAGTCGGTACTCTAACTGTCTTCAGTGCAGAAATGCAATAAGGACTATTGCACTTAAATATAACTAGGAAGTGGGTTCTTGCGCAGGAACAGAAGCCAATTCAGCTGCAACCATTATCTTGGTGCAATGTTTCATCATTTACATAGAACCATTACAGGAATAAGTACTATTAAAAGGGAAAGCATAGCACCAAAATATTGGTTGTAGCTGAATTGGCTTCTATTCCTGCGCAAGAATCCACTTCCTAGTTACATTTAAGTGCAATAGTCCTTATTGCATTTCTGCACTGAGGACAGTATGCTTAACACCTTTGCAACTGCACACTGCTTCACTATTTTAGGAGAGCCATTTTAGAAGTAAGCACTTAAAAAAAGAAAAAAGAAAGAAATATAGCAACAAAATATTGGTTGTTGTTAAATTGAAACCATTTTTTCTGGTGAAACATGTAATTTTATTTTTAAGTTTGCAGCAGATATGCCAGCATTTTAATTTATTTCGAAGCTTTTAGCCCCGCCATTATTTCATACTACTTTTTTCTTAAAAGTAATTATTTTTCTTATTTTATCGTAGTTATATATTTGAGAAAAATATTGTATAAATAATGCGGTGTAATTTAAAGGCGGGGCTAAAAATGCTAAGGAATAAATCTAAATTTTGGCAACTGTGGGACAGAATGCATTTTTTTATTATTATTATTATTATTTGGCGGTTTTTGAAGTTGAGTTAAATTTTCTTTTTCTGTATTCATTTAGAGACCTTAAGAAAATAAAATAAAATAAAATAAAAAATCTAATAATTTGATGACCTGTAGCAATTAGCATCACTAAATTGATATCTGAAGTATTTTATAGTTCGTTAAAAAAAAAAAAAAAAAAAAAAAAAAATGGAAACTACTCAAGTGAATTATTGTAAACCCTAATCACCAGAAGCAAAAGGCATTGTAATTATAAGTCATACTAATCATATTGCAAAATATTTAATGGCATATTTCCACATAGGTTGAGAGTATAGGGCATGAGCTAGAAATTGGGGAGTAGCAATGGGGGAGCAGCTAGTAATAAATAGGGAATGAGCTAGGGGTAATTGTTACCAAAACTAGGGGCTATACTCCTTGTAAAAGAAATAGGCCGATGAGTTTCTTTCCCGCAGAGCACCGTAACTATGGGAGCGGATCACGTGACCGACTGATAGAATTCTTTTTTTGCACTTCGTTGAGGTAATTCTAGCTGTGGTTAGATTTTACAACGCTCGTCGTGCTTGTTATTTTTACCTTTTTCTGTGACTTTTCATTTATTTTAGGATGTGAGCTGATATTAGAAAACAATCTAAAACGATGATTTATAATGTTTATAACTTCTTCAAAATATTATTTTGGCAAATACCTAAATTAATTTCACATAGTTACAAAATTGAATTACATTACTCCAATGGTTAAGTTTCATTAAGATTATTTCAAAAAACGTAGTTTTCACTCATTTGATGCAATTATTCTGTATGATTTAATACAATAGCTTTGTTTTAATTTATATATAGAAAAATCGTAAATATATGTATATCGGATTCTGACAGCATTTTAGTCATTAAATTATAACACAATTGAAGATTATAGAAAATGTTAGTAAAAAAAAATAAAAAAATACTGCGTCAAAATGCTATAAAACATTTTCGTACACCCTCCTAAAAAAATAAAATAAAAATAGGGCTTCATTTCCTTTGTGTCTAGTGCCATGGGATGAAATTAAAGTAAAGGGAATATTTTCGATCGTTATAAAATCCTTCAATAAATTGGATTCTATACGCTTTTTATTCTAATGGACTTTTAAGTTTCTTTGATAAATAAAGAGTTTTAAAAAAATCTTTGTTACAAAAATGTGTTTCATATTTAAACTTCCAAATATATATAGATTTCAAATATGTAATAACAAACTCACAGTTTGTGAAATAATAATAATAAATTTTGTGAAATAATAATATTAATAATAAAGAATCAGATGGTTATAAATCCAAAATATAAGTGTGTTACAAGAGAGTAGCATTTAACTTGTGATTTTTTATACAGAGAGAAAATACTCTTTCGTTCTATAAATGAGCGAATAATTTCGATTTCAGACGTTTTGTTAAATATCTCAAAAAGAATTTGACCAGTCATCTGTCAAAGGGGACCAAAAAAAAAAAAAAAAAAAGTTTGGGAGATTTTTTTTTTTTTTTGGGGGGGGGGGGGGGGTTCTAATCTTTTGAAGTTTACTGAAAATTTCCTTTTGAAAACTGCTGAGCTAATTTTTTAAAATGTCTATTACACACATAACTGATCATAAATATGAAAAAAAAAAAAAAAAAAAAATTCTTTTTAATTTTTGAGAAAATTTTAATTTGAAATATCTGTATGTTAATCTCATTCAACTGAAATTATAATTAATTTAATTCATAACTAATTGTAACTAAACACTATAAATTGCAAAAACTTGCAACAGTTGTGTCATATCGTAAATATGACATTTTTTTTAATATACCCCGCCGAAATAATTCAATAATTAAATTGTCCGTTTAAAGTTTAAATTTATTTAAAAATTATACTTTCCCCCTTTTTAAATTAACGGTCATATCCCCTAAATTAATTGTATTATTTCATTACGTTTTTAGTTATTCAAATCTTAAATTAAATAGCTCCGATTTTATAATTAACTTATAACAATATTAATATTTATATAAATATACTTTTAATTATCTAAATTTATAATTCTCATTATTTTTCCTTTAAAAAATATAAAGATTCCAGCCGACGTCCGTGTTTTTGACGATCAAAATAGAACACCTTTTGAAAGGAGCGCCGTGATTGGCCAGAAGCCCGCAGAGCGTTTTTTTCCCACCCAAGCCACCGGCGTGATCGGTCGTAAGAAAAACATCGCTCCAGCGATGTATATATTTTAGCATTCGCCCTTCGATTCCCTAATATTACTTTAATTAAAGCAAATAAAATGACTGAGTAATTTTTATTCAAGCGGCTCCTACAATTTCTTCCCCTTTTATCTTCTTAAAAAGGAATTAAAGTGTTCGTTAGATCAGTTCCGTTGTATGATTGACTCAATTAGCCAAGAAGGCAATTTTTTTCCCAGGACAAGTGTCATGTTTGTGAAGGTATAAAAATATTGCTCCAACTGCACAAGGAAACTGTAAGTAAAAGATTTATTAATTATCACCTTCGGCCATTACGTCTACCATTTAGGAGCGAGTACATTTTACCAACGGTCATATAAAAATACAACCATAAGTGTAGAGAAGATGATTGTTTTAATTGTCTAATCTGATTGTTCTCCCATACTTATATCACGAACAATGTGATAAGTTGTTTTAAATCAAAATAATAGCATTGCTCTTTCATCAGGAGAAAAAAAACTAGGCTCGAGTGCATCATCAAAGGAGCAAATGTGCACTCACACTTATTAAGAAACTTAAAGTGACTTCTACATATGGCTTCCTCTAAAAAATAGTTTGTTAAATTTCAGAGTATATACCGATACTGCTATATACCAAACAGAGAAGTATTAAAAGTTTAAAAATCATTAAAACAAGAAAGAAAAATTAATTAAAATATTGTTGCATAAAAAATGTTAAAAGTTTGGTTCCAGTGCGAAACCAATGTACATTAAAGATTTAATAAAAATAAATCGTTCTTTATGTATTATCTCGCGAAAAGAATATGTATATATATAATGTTCACCTGCATATTTCATTTAAATATTTTAGATTTAAATACTTATGGATCATTCTAAAATAGTCAGTATGATAAAAGTTTAAATCTTTTACAACTGACTTTTTTCTACGAGCTATATTTGCCCATTTTTCTTTAAAATTTGAAAAAAAAAAAAAAAAAAAAAAAAGCTATTATTTTGTTGAATTATTCTGTTTTTTTTTTTTTTTTTTTTTTTTTTTTTACTGCTGCAGGTGCCTGACAGAAACTTTAAAAAATATACATATGAAAATTTGACAATAATATTGTTTCACAAGACGGAATTAGAAGCAACTTTATATTGAAATAAAAATAAATCAAAAACCTATTTATTTAATCATCTTGTCAACATTTCCCCCTTGCTTCAAACTATTTAAACAAACGCAAACGCAGTGGGAAAAAAAGTGAATGGGTGGTCACGCCTCCCGTATCCATGGCAACGGAGAATTGGGGAAACTTTTTCTGGTTCCTTCACAAGCCTATTGATATTACAAGGACTATAGTGTAACCTCGACTTATCATTCATAAACTGAATTTGGATACAACATTCATCACAACTGTTTGTTGTGAGCCATATTAAGTTATATTAAACCTTAAAAACTAATAAAATACGAAACGGTGGTGTAAAAGGAACACATAAATCTCAATAAATAAATAAGCTTATGTCAGAGTTACAAGACGATAAGGGAGTTTTCACAAATAATAATTTTTGCAATGTGGTTGAAATAGTTGTATCTCCTAATTAAATACGTGACACGTAAAAAATCCCCTAAGAAATTTAAACTCTGGAAAATATCTGAAGTTTAGCTCATTCTTTTACCAACAATTTGCTTAATTTTTATTATATTATAATGAACAATTGACTTAAATTTTCCAATGCATCTATCTTTAAACCTTTGTAATAAAAAGACGCTAACTTTCGCGCATGCTCAGTAAAAATACATTTACTACGAATTCGCATACCTCAGTGAAAATTAAACATGTGCATTTTATGTTTCAGAATAACGTTTCTCTGATGTTTTGTCAATTTTTTCTGCATATTTTGTTAAATTTTGCCTAAATCTCTTCTCGTTATAAACAAAGAACTAGGCAAAAAATTTTAATTTTCCCCAAAAATTTTATAACTTTCTAAACATCGCGCAATTTTTAATAAAATGCATACAACAATGAAATCAAGTGTTAAAGTTATACATGATTTTTAGTTTTTTGTGATGCAAGGTAATCCAAAGAATTTGTACTTTTTTTTTTTAAATTTTATTTGTGGTCGGTACTCTAATTGAACTCGTGAGTAAGTCTATAGTCGAAAGTTTGAATTTATAAAGGTTCTTCACATATCTAAAGTTCAAAATATTTAAAAAAATATATATAAAAAAAAGTAACAATTTATATACTTACTGTATATAATTTACAATAGAACAAAATACTAATTATTTTTATTACTCATTAAAAAAAGCAAATGATTTTATTTGTATGGCTGTTTTTAAATACAGAGAACGACTTATTTATATTTAATTATTGTGAAAGATTTTGCAATCGAAACAAAATTTTCAATCTTTTTTAAAAAGGAAAATATTTTTTAGTAAAGCGTTTTTTCTTTTTAAATAATTGCATACGAAACTAGAAAAAAAAAAAAAACCCATATAAATACATATTAACAATTATACATAGAATTACTTATTATTTGTATTTTGTCGAAAACAAAATTAAGTTAATTTTTTGTTTTTAATTTAATGCGATATGGATTTCTCTAAACTTATACTAAATAAAATGAATCTCAAATTATATAAATTTCTGTACAGAATTGTTTAGTATAAGTAATTTATAAAGAATTCATATATACCTGCTAAATAGAAAAAGAAGTGTCCAAATTTTCAGGATATAGAAATATTTCTTTATTTTTCTTCAACTAACTTTTAAATCATTAAAACTGAAAATTTATCAGTTTTCCTGACGGTACTAGGAAAATAAAAAATTAGTTTTGGTAAAGTCAAGGATGCTTGCGGTTTTATCTTCTTGTAAAATTTCTTTTAAGTATTTTTTTCCGAAGCTGATTAATGACTTTTGGGATTTGTTTTGATCCATTACATAATACAAGATTCATGTTATATAGATAAGAGATAATCCCTGTTCTTTAGTAGTATTAAACATTTTCATCCTTTTAAAATGTAATTATGGAATGAAATATGTTTACTTTGAATACCGTCTTATACTATTAGATATATAGATTAAAAAAAAAAAAAAAAAAAAAAAGTCACGATTAAATACTTTTTAAAAACGATTTTGTAGAATGCAGCTGTAAATAAGAATAATGTAAATTACCGAAATTAATATGAATAAGGGTGGCCTTAGATCAGTACGATTCAGTATACCAGTAAATATATATATATATATATATATAACTTTTTAATAAATTAACCCCTTAATAGCTTCTTTTTGTTAACAGACTTAAAAAAAAAAAAAAAAAAAAAAAAAAAGAAGGTTCTCAATTCAAACCGTATGTAATTTTTTTTATGTTTGTTAGCTCATAACTTCTGAACGGATGCCCCGATTTTGACACTTTTTGTTTTGTTGAAAAGGTCTTGGTCTGAAATAGGTCCCATTGTAATATCTTTACAATCTAAAGAAAATACAGGGTGCCCAAAAAAATCAGTCCCAACTCTTTTAACTGCTAAACGGCTGCAGCTATAGTGTTAAAAATGTTATGTAAGTATAGCAAAGTGGCCATGCAGTACAAGGTTAAACCGTTTGCAGCGCCACCTGGTGGAAAATAGCGGAGTTAGTGCTACTATCTCGAAAACGGTTTTAGAGAAAAAAGTGAATTACAAAATTGAAAAGTATCATCGATTTAGTACAAAAAGGTAGTTTAGACATTCATGCTAGCGTTTCTATCTCGGAAACGGTTCAAGACAGGGGGTAAAAGTGAATTATAAAATTGCAGGGCATCATCGATTTAGTACGAAAAGATAGTTTAGACATTGATGCTAAAAATACAATGCTAAAAACGTTGTTCGTTCGCAATTTCTTACACTATGCACACTTGAACTACATTACACACGTTGTAGCGCAGCTGGTGAGACATACGTTATATAGTTCAAAATACGGTTGCTTTTGATACTTTTTGTTTTGTTGTAAAGATCTTGGTCTGATGTAGATCCTATTGTAATATCTTTACAATCTAAAGAAAATAAAACGCCTTCTCGTGAAAAACAGCGGAATCAGCGCTTCTATCTCAAAAACGGTTCAAGATGGGAGAAAAGTTAATTACGATGTTGTAGAGCATCATGGATTTACTACGAAAAGACAGTTTATAGACATAATTGCTAAAAATAGAACGCTTAAAACGTGCAGTTGCTTCTTCCCAATTTCCTACACTGTGCACATTTGAACTACGTTGCACACTTTGCAGCGTAGCGGATGACATGTATACTCTGTGGTTCAAAGTACTGTTACTGTAAGCGGTCACATCGATTAGCGCTAAGTCGTTTTCAACCAACTTCAGAAAAGAGGGTGTTCTTAATCCGAGCTATGTGTTGTTGTTGGAGTTTGTAAGCTTATAACTTCGTAAGAGGTGCTCTAATAACCCGACTTCAAAAAGGAGGAGGTTCTCAATTCACACCGTATGTTTTTTTTTGTTTTTATTTTTGTTTGTTAGCTCATAATTTCTGAACAGATAATCTGATTTTGGTACTTTTTGCTTTATTGTAAAGGTCTTGGTCTGAAATAGGACCCATTGCAATATCTTTACGATGAAAAGAAAATACAGGGTGCCCAAAAAAGTCAGCCCCGACTCTTTTAACTGCTAAACAGCTGCAGCTATAGTCATAAAACTGGTATGTAGGCATAGTAAAGTGGATATGTGCTGCGCGATTCAACCGCCTACAGCGCCACCTGGTGGGAAACAGTGGAGTTAGCGTTCCTATCTCGTAAACAGTTCAAGACAAGGGGAAAAAGTGAATTATAAAATTGCAGAGCATCATCGATTTAGTACGAAAAGATAGTTTAGACGTTAATGATAAAAACAGAACGCTTAAAACGTGCATTTGTTTGTTCACAATCTCTTATTTTGTGCACACTTTGTCAGGTATAGCAAAGTGCTACAATTAAAACTCGCACTTTGCGGGTAAAACGTGAATCTGCTGTTTTAGGATTCGATTTGAGTAATAGAGTTAGTGCCGATCCTAAGCTAAAATTGTAAATTGAAATATGCTAATATTTTGGAAACTGAATAGTATAAAAGGAGAAAGAAGATTGCTTTTGAGAGTCAGTTGGAGAGGAGTTAAAGTTAGTTGGAAGGAAGATTGTTTTGGAGAGTTAGGAGCGGATATAGTTGGATATAAGTCGAGTAGATAGCAGTGTCAGGGAATCCTCCTGCTAATCGAAAGATTACTTGACCTCGTGAGTTAATGAAAGTGATTAAAAGTGGTTGGGATCATTTGTGAGTAATTAAGTAAAGTAACGGGGGTTATTTATTAATATCAAAGTATTTAAGAAGACTGCCCATTTTAAGTCGTAAGTTACTAGATGTTATTATAGTCCAGCGCCCTCCTTCTTATTTAAGCTCAATTAAAGCTCATTTATGTTATATATTTGGACTCTGTCATTTCTTCATAAATTAAGTATTTCATTTACAGCTTCAAGTTGAAGTTAAATTAGCATGGAGAACTCGCGTTCTCCACATTGGCGCCCAACTTTGCTCGAATCCCCCCCCCGAGCAAGTCCTTTTTGATGGCACCACTAGCGTGCTGCAATTTTTTGAGCAGCTAGAATATTTTTTCAATTTTCATAAAATCAATGTTAAAAACCACTACTCTTGGCTAGCCTATTCCCTAGAAGGAGAACCGAGACAGTGGCATAGACTAATCGCCTGCCATTCGCTTGGCCCAAATCCAACCTATGACGAGTTAAAAAGTCGGGTCATCGAACTCTTTGCCACTCCGTATGATAAACTGCGATTACAACATCACCGCTCCCTCCCCCGTCACGAACGTCAGTGGGAAGCAGTAATAAACCCGGTGGAAAAACCACAAGAAATTATTAAGTCACGGGAAGCAAGCTCCTATAATTTAAACCAACCTAAAACTGGCGAGAAAGCCGTTATTTCTAGTGACAAACGTCAAATAAAAGTGAATGAAAACGAGCAAACTACACCCTTAACGAAGACTACAGAAAAGTCCACATCTGTTATTCAGCCCTTAGCTACGGATAAGATATCCGAAAAATTACCTAATATTGCGACAGAGGTTGGAACGGAAAGTCCTATTAAAATTACTGTGGCTGCGGAAACTGTTAAACTAAGCGAAAATATAAAATCAATAAATGATGCGGTTAATCTGGGTAACTCGCCTTTAGATGTCAGCTGTGCATCTATACAGCCGACACAGTCAAATATTTTCAATGAGAAATTGCTCTTAAATTGTCAAAATGACATGCCGCTTAAAGTGAACGAAAAAGATGTTAGTTTAAAGAAGGTAATTTCAAAAGGGCAATTGACCTCTTGTGAGGTTTCAACACCATCTAACAGCCCTACATTCGACAAAATGGAGCGAAAGCAACCCTCTCCTGGAACTACGAACAGTGACAAGGAACGGGGCTCGAGTCCATCCCAGAAAAATGCATCTCCGATGCCGGACTTCGTTCTACAAGCCACTAGCACGGAAATTGCCACAACAACTCTACTGACCAGTCTGAACCGCATCTCTTTTGCTGATATCAAGGACTCAATTTGTCAGGTCGTATCGTTCAGTATTTTAGTTTTTCTCAAGTATTGGCTTATCAGTACTGTACTAAAATTTTCGACATGTAGAACTTTCTTCTGGACCTTCAATTATTATCTCAAAGAGATGAACTTTTTAAAATATCACAAATCTAAATTTAAACTTGCTGCATGAACTTTATAAAATTTAAAAATGCAAAATTTAAACGTATAGCATGCACTTTCATCTCTCGAAATTTCATGTACTGTTTACATGTCATAAATTTTTTTCTGTATATAATATATGCATGTATGTACGTTAATGTTTTTAAATTCCTAGCCAACACCAGCAGTTTTTGGTAAAAAAACCTTGTTGAACTTTTGTATAAACTTTTCCCCCCTCTTTAGTTTTTTGAATTATCTATATATATGTATTTAAATTCCTTATGTTTTAGCCATCACCTGCAGCGATTCGTAAGATAAATTTTCTTACCTTTGTATATAAATTTTCTCTCTAGTTTTTTGACATGATCTATATGTACATACTCCAATCTTTTTCTATTTTGTAGCCATCCACGCCAGTTTGAAAAAACAAACTTTTCGAAATATTTTGTATATATTCTTTAACTATATTTCTCTCAATTATATAAAATGAAATTTTATAAGTGTATAACCATTTTTCTCTATAGTTTTGTAAATGTAATGTAAAATGTATGTACGTAAATCTTTTTTATTTCTCAGCGATCAACTGCAGTTTTGAAAATTTTGTATCCTTAAATATGTTTTCTAAATGTTGTATAAAGTGTATCAAATGAATTTTCTTATTGTAACTTTTGTATTTTTCACTAAAAGTCAATGTATGTATATATGCGTTTGGGGTTAAAAGAATTCTTTTTTAAAGCTATTTTTGCATGTAAATTTTGCGTTTAACGATTAACCTTATTAATCCACTAACATTTTGTTTTTCCCTTATGCAAATAGCTAGCTAAAATATTGCTTATGTCTAAAATTATGTCACTTACCTATATAAAAATGTAGTGTACCTTCTCTTTTGATTTATACATTCAAAAGACTTTTGTCTTTTAGAAGTTCTCTGATTCAAACTTTCCATCCAGTCGTGGGTCTGAAAATCTACGCTAATTTCTACAAATGTTACTTTTGATGCTAGAGGCGGTAATTTTTGGACGTTTGCCAAAGACTTTGGATCTCTGAATTAGGAGCTAGCGTTTTGCTTTTCTGACGTAAAAGATGTTTTTTTTGGAAGCGTGCCAGCAGTGGATTCACACTTTCGAGATAAATCTACTAGAAACCTGCAAATCTTTTTTGATGAACACCTGAAATAAAGACTTTCTTTTTTTTTGCTATCATTTTTGCACAATTTAAAATTTGAATAATTACTGATCGCATTTTTTGTTTAAAGCGATCCGCCTGTACTGAATTTTTTAAAAAATTAATGAGAATTTTTTTCCTTTCCATTTGTTTTACGGAAAGATGAATGTAAGCCCCGCTGTAATAACGCTGGACTTCTAGTTAACTAAATTGAGTACAAACGGTTTCTGGAGTAAAGCGACTTAGTTTGAGCATAATAAGAAACATTTTTTTTAAAAAGCTAAGTGTCCTGTTTTTGGCCGTGTACTCTTAAATTTTTTTTTCCCTATTAGATTTTTACAACAATATACTTCTTGTTGGGCAGTCTAGTGAAATTTAAGTTTCCCCCCTCTTTTTTTTTTCTTTTTTCTAAAACATTATATAGTTGAATTTTAAACAGTAAGTTACTGCAGCTGACTTTTCTTTGCATAGTATTGCAATAATTTAAAATTTGCACGGGTAAAAACTTTTTCCGCGAAATTTTTTTTCGGGGGAGGAACTGTCAGGTATAGCAAAATGCTACAATTAAAACTCGCACTTTGCGGATAAAACGTGAATCTGCTGTTTTAGGATTCGATTTGAGTAATAGAGTTAGTGCCGATCCTAAGCTAAAATTGTAAATTGAAATATGCTAATATTTTGGAAACTGAATAGTATAAAAGGAGAAAGAAGATTGCTTTTGAGAGTCAGTTGGAGAGGAGTTAAAGTTAGTTGGAAGGAAGATTGTTTTGGAGAGTTAGGAGCGGATATAGTTGGATATAAGTCGAGTAGATAGCAGTGTCAGGGAATCCTCCTGCTAATCGAAAGATTACTTGACCTCGTGAGTTAATGAAAGTGATTAAAAGTGGTTGGGATCATTTGTGAGTAATTAAGTAAAGTAACGGGGGTTATTTATTAATATCAAAGTATTTAAGAGGACTGCCCATTTTAAGTCGTAAGTTACTAGAGGTTATTATAGTCCAGCGCCCTCCTTCTTATTTAAGCTCAATTAAAGCTCATTTATGTTATATATTTGGACTCTGTCATTTCTTCATAAATTAAGTATTTCATTTACAGCTTCAAGTTGAAGTTAAATTAGCATGGAGAACTCGCGTTCTCCACATTGGCGCCCAACTTTGCTCGAATCCCCCCCCCCCGAGCAAGTCCTTTTTGATGGCACCACTAGCGTGCTGCAATTTTTTGAGCAGCTAGAATATTTTTTCAATTTTCATAAAATCAATGTTAAAAACCACTACTCTTGGCTAGCCTATTCCCTAGAAGGAGAACCGAGACAGTGGCATAGACTAATCGCCTGCCATTCGCTTGGCCCAAATCCAACCTATGACGAGTTAAAAAGTCGGGTCATCGAACTCTTTGCCACTCCGTATGATAAACTGCGATTACAACATCACCGCTCCCTCCCCCGTCACGAACGTCAGTGGGAAGCAGTAATAAACCCGGTGGAAAAACCACAAGAAATTATTAAGTCACGGGAAGCAAGCTCCTATAATTTAAACCAACCTAAAACTGGCGAGAAAGCCGTTATTTCTAGTGACAAACGTCAAATAAAAGTGAATGAAAACGAGCAAACTACACCCTTAACGAAGACTACAGAAAAGTCCACATCTGTTATTCAGCCCTTAGCTACGGATAAGATATCCGAAAAATTACCTAATATTGCGACAGAGGTTGGAACGGAAAGTCCTATTAAAATTACTGTGGCTGCGGAAACTGTTAAACTAAGCGAAAATATAAAATCAATAAATGATGCGGTTAATCTGGGTAACTCGCCTTTAGATGTCAGCTGTGCATCTATACAGCCGACACAGTCAAATATTTTCAATGAGAAATTGCTCTTAAATTGTCAAAATGACATGCCGCTTAAAGTGAACGAAAAAGATGTTAGTTTAAAGAAGGTAATTTCAAAAGGGCAATTGACCTCTTGTGAGGTTTCAACACCATCTAACAGCCCTACATTCGACAAAATGGAGCGAAAGCAACCCTCTCCTGGAACTACGAACAGTGACAAGGAACGGGGCTCGAGTCCATCCCAGAAAAATGCATCTCCGATGCCGGACTTCGTTCTACAAGCCACTAGCACGGA
Source organism: Salticus scenicus (assembly GCA_963930645.1). NCBI lineage: Eukaryota > Metazoa > Arthropoda > Arachnida > Araneae > Salticidae > Salticus > Salticus scenicus. The sequence continues at coordinate 233,174,780 of OZ005655.1, forward strand.
AATTGCCACAACAACTCTACTGACCAGTCTGAACCGCATCTCTTTTGCTGATATCAAGGACTCAATTTGTCAGGTCGTATCGTTCAGTATTTTAGTTTTTCTCAAGTATTGGTTTATCAGTACTGTACTAAAATTTTCGACATGTAGAACTTTCTTCTGGACCTTCAATTATTATCTCAAAGAGATGAACTTTTTAAAATATCACAAATCTAAATTTAAACTTGCTGCATGAACTTTATAAAATTTAAAAATGCAAAATTTAAACGTATAGCATGCACTTTCATCTCTCGAAATTTCATGTACTGTTTACATGTCATAAATTTTTTTCTGTATATAATATATGCATGTATGTACGTTAATGTTTTTAAATTCCTAGCCAACACCAGCAGTTTTTGGTAAAAAAACCTTGTTGAACTTTTGTATAAACTTTTCCCCCCTCTTTAGTTTTTTGAATTATCTATATATATGTATTTAAATTCCTTATGTTTTAGCCATCACCTGCAGCGATTCGTAAGATAAATTTTCTTACCTTTGTATATAAATTTTCTCTCTAGTTTTTTGACATGATCTATATGTACATACTCCAATCTTTTTCTATTTTGTAGCCATCCACGCCAGTTTGAAAAAACAAACTTTTCGAAATATTTTGTATATATTCTTTAACTATATTTCTCTCAATTATATAAAATGAAATTTTATAAGTGTATAACCATTTTTCTCTATAGTTTTGTAAATGTAATGTAAAATGTATGTACGTAAATCTTTTTTATTTCTCAGCGATCAACTGCAGTTTTGAAAATTTTGTATCCTTAAATATGTTTTCTAAATGTTGTATAAAGTGTATCAAATGAATTTTCTTATTGTAACTTTTGTATTTTTCACTAAAAGTCAATGTATGTATATATGCGTTTGGGGTTAAAAGAATTCTTTTTTAAAGCTATTTTTGCATGTAAATTTTGCGTTTAACGATTAACCTTATTAATCCACTAACATTTTGTTTTTCCCTTATGCAAATAGCTAGCTAAAATATTGCTTATGTCTAAAATTATGTCACTTACCTATATAAAAATGTAGTGTACCTTCTCTTTTGATTTATACATTCAAAAGACTTTTGTCTTTTAGAAGTTCTCTGATTCAAACTTTCCATCCAGTCGTGGGTCTGAAAATCTACGCTAATTTCTACAAATGTTACTTTTGATGCTAGAGGCGGTAATTTTTGGACGTTTGCCAAAGACTTTGGATCTCTGAATTAGGAGCTAGCGTTTTGCTTTTCTGACGTAAAAGATGTTTTTTTTGGAAGCGTGCCAGCAGTGGATTCACACTTTCGAGATAAATCTACTAGAAACCTGCAAATCTTTTTTGATGAACACCTGAAATAAAGACTTTCTTTTTTTTTGCTATCATTTTTGCACAATTTAAAATTTGAATAATTACTGATCGCATTTTTTGTTTAAAGCGATCCGCCTGTACTGAATTTTTTAAAAAATTAATGAGAATTTTTTTCCTTTCCATTTGTTTTACGGAAAGATGAATGTAAGCCCCGCTGTAATAACGCTGGACTTCTAGTTAACTAAATTGAGTACAAACGGTTTCTGGAGTAAAGCGACTTAGTTTGAGCATAATAAGAAACATTTTTTTTAAAAAGCTAAGTGTCCTGTTTTTGGCCGTGTACTCTTAAATTTTTTTTTCCCTATTAGATTTTTACAACAATATACTTCTTGTTGGGCAGTCTAGTGAAATTTAAGTTTCCCCCCTCTTTTTTTTTTCTTTTTTCTAAAACATTATATAGTTGAATTTTAAACAGTAAGTTACTGCAGCTAACTTTTCTTTGCATAGTATTGCAATAATTTAAAATTTGCACGGGTAAAAACCCGTTGGGTTTTTTTTCCGCGAAATTTTTTTTCGGGGGAGGAACTGTCAGGTATAGCAAAGTGCTACAATTAAAACTCGCACTTTGCGGATAAAACGTGAATCTGCTGTTTTAGGATTCGATTTGAGTAATAGAGTTAGTGCCGATCCTAAGCTAAAATTGTAAATTGAAATATGCTAATATTTTGGAAACTGAATAGTATAAAAGGAGAAAGAAGATTGCTTTTGAGAGTCAGTTGGAGAGGAGTTAAAGTTAGTTGGAAGGAAGATTGTTTTGGAGGGTTAGGAGCGGATATAGTTGGATATAAGTCGAGTAGATAGCAGTGTCAGGGAATCCTCCTGCTAATCGAAAGATTACTTGACCTCGTGAGTTAATGAAAGTGATTAAAAGTGGTTGGGATCATTTGTGAGAAATTAAGTAAAGTAACGGGGGTTATTTATTAATATCAAAGTATTTAAGAGGACTGCCCATTTTAAGTCGTAAGTTACTAGATGTTATTATAGTCCAGCGCCCTCCTTCTTATTTAAACTCAATTAAAGCTCATTTATGTTATATATTTGGACTCTGTCATTTCTTCATAAGTTAAGTATTTCATTTACAGCTTCAAGTTGAAGTTAAATTAGCATGGAGAAGACGTGTTCTCCACAACTTGAACGACATTGCATATGTTGTAACGTAGCGGGTGACATTTATGCTATGTAAAATTCAAAGTATGGTTATTGTAAGCGGTCACATCGATTAACGTATAAACGTTTTAAACCGACTTTATAAAGGAAGAGGTTCTCAATGCAAAGCATGTTTCTCGTTGTTGTTGTTGAAATTGGTTAGCTTATAACTTCGTAAGAGATGATTTAATTTTAATACTTTTTTGTTGTCGTAATGATCTTGGCCTTAAATAGGTTTCATTATGATTTCATTAAGATATAAACAAATTACAGGATACTCACAAAAGTCTGTTCTCACTGTAACTGCTGAATGCATGCAGCTATACTGGTAAAAGCAGCATGTAAGTATCGATGTTGAAACTTCTGTCCGTCAGCTGCAATGCATATTTTGCTCTTTGTTTGAACTTTACGCTGCGCAATTTCCAGCGCAGCGGGAGACACGTATTCACTGTAAAGTTCAATATATATGCCTAACAGAATTTTCGGTTACGAATACAACGTATCCGTTCTTTACATTTCTAAAGACTTTTTAATTTAACGTATGTTTGTTCAATAGATAGTTTTTACTCATATTAAATAAAATTTAATATGAATAAAAGATGATTTTATTTTAATACTTTTTTTGTTGTCGTAATGATCTTGGCCTGAAATAGGTTTCATTATGATTTCATTAAGATATAAACAAATTACAGGATACTCTTACTTTCTAGATGGAGATGTAACTTTTTTGTTCACATTGGATGCATTTCATGTATTTTTCAGTGACATAACCATTTTTTGAGTTATGTCACTTTTCTTGGAACTTGTGATTTGTGAAACTTCCGTCGAACGTCTTCTGATGCTCTTCTATATAAATAAGTTTTCACTGAAAAATGAAAAATAAAATCTTTTTGTAAAAAAAAATAGAACCGACTCCAAAAAGGAACTACTATTCAAACAATTAAAAATGAATGAAAATTGTCAGAAAATGAACTGTAAATTGCGCCTAAAAGTATAAAATAATTTCCTTTGCCAAACAACCTATAACACTACAATTAATCATAACTTTTGAAGTCGGCGCAAGATTAAATAAAAATTGATACCTTTATTCAATACAAAATTCAAATCCTATTCAAAATACACATCTCACATTGTTACCTGCAAAACGCAGCCGAGAACTAATTTGATTCAAGAAAACAAATAAGATTTCGTAAGCAGCAATAGTTGGCGAAGATGCTGTTATCTGACGTACTTGGTGAAAGAAAAATCGCAAAATTATCTGGAAAACATATTTAATTTCTTTGGGATATCATGATTATTTTGATAAGGTATATCAAGAGAGTAATCAAGAATATGAAACAACACATCGTACAATATATATTATGAAAATATACATTATGCGTGTACCTTTCTTATGTTACGTTTTGATCGCCAAATCCAAAAGCCATCAAGGATGATAATTATCAAAGTTATACCAAATTTGCAAAGGAAACTCTAACTTCGTAGAAACATAAATACCGCATTGTGAAGAATGTTCACTGTTCTATGTACATGCTACTAATGGACAAATTGCATACAGTGATAAAATGATAAAGGAAACATGAAAATGGACCATTCGAGACAACAGCATTTTTTGCTACCGATCTAAAGTCAAACCTTTAAAAACTAATTAAATTTTATTTAATCTTGCGCCGACTTCAAAAGTTATGATTAATTGTAGTGCTATAGGTTGTTTGGCGAAGGAAATTATTTTATAATTTTAGGCGTAATTTACAGTTCCATTTTCTGACAATTTTCTTTCATTTTTAGTTAATTGAATAGTAGTTCCTTTTTGGAGTCGGTTCTATTTTTTTTACAAAAAGATTTTATTAACTTTATATTTCAGTTCATACAACTATTACTGCCTGGTAATATTCATATTATTTAATCTTTGAATTCTAATGTTATTTTACCGAAAATTGTTCGAAGGAAGTAATTTTTAAAAATACTGGTGACAGTTTGTACAAACTATTAGAAAAGGCCCGTGCGCTGTACGGGCAAAACTGCGTTCAGGGGTTAAATATATCACAGCTATGAATCTTTAAGATTTTTAGATATTAGAATTTTTTTAATAGAAAATTCCTCATTATTTATTTATAGGAAATTGCTACAAAAGTTTATAAAAACATTCTCTTGCAAAATACCGGTTTTAAAAAACGTAAAGGTTGGCACAGGTATATACTTAATGGTATTATTTTATATATTCCTTAATGGTTGTTGCATTTCATCAAATGTCACATTTATCCATGATAAAAATGATATGAAAGAAAGAAGAAAACAACATTTGGTAATTAGTTAGCTCATTAACTTTGTATTATTTTTTTTTAGTCTAATCAAGAAAAAGTAACAGTTACAGATTTTTCAATATTAACTCATTAAACAGTACCACCCTCCTACTTCGTGATAAAATCATCTATTTAAAACGGCAAGAGTTTTATGTGTACGCCATGTATTAGGAAAGAAAACAAACTCTATTAAAATGCAACCAATAGAAAAGTTATGAGAAATATCAAAAGATCTCCTAAAAGATCGCGTAATAATTCGAAACATCTGTTCGTAAACACCTCTGGTGCGACAATGTATAAATAAGTAAATAAATAAATCCAAATAAATAATCTCTCCATGTTATTTAACGTAAACGTCCTTTTTAAGTTTTCAGTTGGACCTCCAGTTGGAAGTAATGACTTCATACATCTTATTATCCAGAATAACTCATAAATGTTATTCAAAGTACAAGTGTTTATTTATTTGATTTGATTTATTGCTGTTTAGGAGAAATGAACGTATAGGATTTGAGTATAAAATTAAAAAGTGATTTAAAAAATACAGTTGCATTTTAAAATAAGAGAGAATTTAATTGAAATACATGTATAGTTTTAACGTCACACATGTTTTTTTCTCCTGCTCATTGCTTCATCGTCTAATAATAGGAGTATTCTATAAAATAATCATTTGGAATTGGCACAAAGATTTTAACACATGCCCAAATTGCGTTAATATGGTCCTAAAAAATAGCTTTGGTTTTTAACATTTAGGATATTGAAAATTTTATTGTAATTTCTGTGTAATCGATTACTTTTATACTATCTTGTAATTTTCAATTTATTTTTTCTATGTAATGTCATTACGAGAGGTTGAGAAATGTAATTTTGCTTCCCTTAAACAAGATTGCCATGCGAATTTTTGTGCTTCATTATTATAAAATTAACAGATTCTTTATTACACCCTATTTTTAAAATACATGTATAAAGTATGAGTCTAAATTCTTCTAAATGCATTTGATAAAGTTCGCTTAAAATTAACTAAGATATTTAGTTCATCACAATGAGTCCTTCATTTAAAGAAAATCATTTCTTTATATATGCGTTAAAACAACTTAAATAATCCAAAGTATTTGCAGGACTATTATTAGAATATTTGTAATTCCTTATGAGACATTATGCAAATATTTTCTCTCAAATATTTCTAAGCATAGTTTTTGATTTATTAAATCATGAAGAATTTTGTAATTGATTAAGGTATTACGAATTCTTAATGCAATATTGGACGAAAGTTATATTCTCTTATAAAAATTTAATTTTGGAAATCCATCTCTGTTATACTGAATTTTTAAATTCTAATCTTACATTTTTAACTTGATATAACAATTAGCTTAATGTGAGAAAGGAATGTAATTACATCACTAAAATATTTCTTTTTAACAAGGGGTATTGTAATGAACTACTTACACTAAATTACCTTGAATAGGCTATTCTACTCTTAAAAACTGCAATTACTAAACTTGGCAAAATATTGCCATCTAATTCAATAGGCGGTCCAATTAATCAAAGTCTTAAAAATTTTTAATATGGAAAATAGTAATTACTTACAATTATGGAATATTTAATCAATATACTTGTCATAAATTGGAAAATTACCAGATATATATTTGCTTTATTGCATTTGAAATTGTCCTAAGACATGCTAAGGGTCGCGGTAGCCCAGTCGGTAGAGCGCCGGCCTCGTAATTGGACGATTGCGGGTTCGGTACTCGAGCCGGCCAAAGACCGTCGTGTACACTAATGGTAGCTGGTGCACATAAAATATGTCGTGGCTGCAATGTTCTCCATGTTCCCATCAAAAATTATACCTCTGGGGGTCACCGAGGAGGGAGAGCCATTCCTTCCGTGGAGGATAAAAATTGCGATAGCATGTCTCCGGACCACCTCTAGGGGTGAGTCCCAGACCGTCACCAATTGCCCATCTGCGCAGCACTTGTGCGACGTAAAACCCAACCAACCAACCTTACACATGTTAAAAAATAATAGAAGGAAAAAATTATTAAGCTTTTTTTTTTCTTTTTTACAAATTAACTACGCATATGGTCAATAAAATCAATTTTAATAATAATTTATATTAATTGTAAGTAGTACGTAAAATTACATGTCCAAGTGTAAAACACATTAGATTCTATTTTTCAATGTATAAAAGAAATTTTACAAAATTTCATTTTGTATTAAAAAGGTCGTTCATTTTTTAAAATTACCGAAAAAAAAAAAAATTCTACGAATATATTATGTAAAGTTTAAAAAAAGAAAAAAGGAAAAAATACCAAAAAAAAAAAAAAAGAAGGTCTTTAGAATTTAAGGGAGAAAAAGACCAGCGTGCATACAGAGTGATGGGGGCTAGTGTAGTCAAAATGATTTGATATTTTACGAGAAAAATCCTGAGGCAATGGATTTTTGTATGGCGAAGGAAAAAAAAAAGCTCCAAAATGCGCCGATAGATGGTGCGGTTAGGGTAATGTCAGGACTGGACATTGAACAAAAATGGTGGATGTTCGTTCGATAACCATTCGATTGCCGTAGAACATAATATACTTTTACTAGGGTCTGACACTTTTTTTTTTTTTTTTTTTTTAAGAATTAAATCATGTGAAAATGGTTTTATTTATCTTAAGAAAACCGTGCACGGAGTCATTGAAGATATTTTCATAGCATTACAGTATCATACATAACAACCTTAACAAACATAGAGGATCAACGGCGGTTCAAGAGTCTCTAAATGTCAGTAGAGACCAACGAGATAAATAAATTAGAGTGCTGATTCAATGGATAAAGGACTAGCTTTTTCAACATGAATCACGTGATATGAACCAATAGATTGCTATGTTTGGCCTTTTATCGCTATTTTGGCATTTAAAGTTTAAATTCGGCAAATTATCAACATTATTAAGTAACACGACTGTCCTATAACTGAAATAAATTGTTTTTAAAATAATTTTCACGTATTTCATATTATAATAAATAATAAAATCCCTTTTTTTTTCATCATTTCCCGACAAAGTTTAAAAGTATTAAAAGTTAAAAGTTAAACTTTTAAAATAGCTAAATTTAACAACAAATAATAATTTATCAACTATTTTAAATATTTTTTCAGTTAAATTTCGACTATACGAAACAAAAAAGAACTAAAATAAAAACTAAAATGATTTAGAACAAAAAATATTAAACTACATAAGTTAAACAAAAACAGTAGCGGTTCTGACTTTTATCAAGTAGAATTTCCAAACCATTACCACCCATTACCATAGAAATTTATTGAAAATAAGCTGTTACGAAGGGAATCAACGCATAGATGGTTCATGTCGCATTACTCATGTTGGACCATGCCAGGGTTACCATTTATCACTCTACTTTAATTATCTCGTTGGTAGAGACCCCATATTAAAAATAGACTGGGCATTGACGGAATGTCGGCCATCTTAGTGAAATTCGGAGCGATCCCCGTAGAACGTAGCACTTTTTTTCTTCGCGATTGACACTTTATTATACAACATAAATAGAAGAAAATTGTTTTAAATTTGTTCAAAAAGCAATGCTGAATATAAGTATGTAATGTTTTTTGTCTTAGAAAAAAAAATTATGAAAAACGAATTTTGTTTTAACCTTCTATAAGGTATGGTTACTTTTTCAACTGCGATTGGTAAAAAGAGGAAGTTTTTTGTTATATATTTCTATATTAAGCAAAATATGTTGATTGGGAAAGTAATTCTACCTTATTTTTTCTGAGGACAAACATTTTATATTTAAAAAGTTAGAAAATTTCTAAGAAAAAATTGATAATCTTTTTGTCGAGAGATTCATTAAAAAATTTAAAATATACGGCAGAAGAATGGAAATTATTTTATTTTTATTTATAAAAATATTTAAGTAATATTTTACAAGCTAAAAATACATATTTTATTTATTTCAATTACACATTATTTTTCATTATGACGTAATTATTTACTTTTGTAAAAATATTAACCAATAATTAAAAATAAAAATTAAATTAATAATAATTTGTCAAAATATTAACTAATATTTTTAGAAATAAAAAAAATATGTTTTTTAAATTATTATTATTATTATTATTACTAGCAGGCTACGCCCGCTTCGCTGGTCACTATTTTTAAATGAATCACAATAATTAATGAATTCTCAAAATTACATTAATTTTTATCATGTGATAAAAAAAGAAAAAACAAATTCTGATCGGGAAAAATGTCGCACCGGGTCCCCACTGCCTTCGGCAGCGTAGACCCGTGTGCTGCGCGCGCGTATTCCTTCACCATCCTTATGATTTCTCAAAATTCCATGTTATTACTCATAAACTTTCTTAATAAAAGGAATTAAAGAAAAATATCATTTAGCATCGGATAAAAACTCGCACCGGGACCCCACCGCCTTCGGCAGCGCAGACCCATGCGCGCTGTGCGCGCACGTGTGAGGATATACGTGCGCTGTGCACGCATATCGTTTCCCAACTCAAACTTTTATTATTAAGAAAAATGAATTTAAAAAAAAATATTTTATCATCGGGTAAAAAACTCGCACCGGGTCCCATGCGCGCTGCGCGCGCACACATTCCTTCTGAAATCAGACTTTTATTCTTAAGAAAAGAAAATCAAAAAAATCATTTCTCATCATTTAAAAAGTCGGACCGGGTCCCCACTGCCTTCGGCAGCGCAGTCTCGTGCGCGCTGCGCGCACCTATTCCTTCCCCACCCTTCCAGCCCCTCCTAATTAACCTACATATACCAATTTTGAACGGTCTAACTCAATTAGCTGAGATGCAAAAGAAAACCTAAACAGGACACCTTAAAATTGTAAATCAGGTGAAATCTTGAATTCCACTTTCGATAATATAAAAGAACTTTAAAATATCTTTCGAATGATGTATTCGAAAAAAATTAATCAAAATTAGAATTTGAAATAGTGAAATTAAAAAATATTACAGCGCCATCTGGCGGTAGAAATTTCTGTAATCTATTGTTCCATTCCAGATCAACAAAGCTTTCAAATGATGTATTACTTATGAAATTATTTTAATTAGTAGCGGAGATACAAAAGAAAACCTAATCAGGACACCTCAAAACGTGCAAATCGGGTGAAATCTCGAATTCCACTTTCGATAATATAAAAGTACTTTAAAATATCTTTCGAATGAAGTATTAAATATAATTTAATCATAATTAGAATTTGAAATATTGAAATTTTAAAATATTACTGCGCCATCTGGCGATACAAATTTCTGTAATCTACCGTTCAATTCCAAATCAACAAAGCTTTCAAATGTTGTATTACTTATGAAATTATTTTAATTGGTAGCTGAGATACAAAAGAAACGAATTATCGGGTGTTAAAACCAAATATTACGAAATTTCAACGGCATATCTCAATTTAAAATATATACTGTAAAATATAAAACAAAATTTAATCTAATTTTTTTGTTTATCCGGATATTTTCATGAAAATTGTACAGTAGCTTTATAATATGCTGTCTAAGCCGAATATTAATTCAAATGTAACGTGAATGAAATTTTGAAAAGTTTTAAAATTGCAATTTTTATCCCCACTGTAAAACGCTTGACATCTTGATCGGTTACTATCATTTCCTTTTTCCAGACGGTCGTCTGGCATTTGAAATGATGTTGCCACAAAAAATTCATACTTTTGTTAATTTTAAAAAATCTAATTGTTGTACCGATAAGCCGCTTGCACACTTAAATTCAGAAAAAAATTCTTTTTCATTTGGTACCGAAATCGTAACGATCGGACAAATATTTCTAATTTATTTTCCACTTTTTCTAGTTTTAACTCTGTTAAAATATCTTTTTTTATGCAATGGCGGTGAATTCTCAGTCATTGAGATCGCTTTTAGATTAGACATGAGTGGACATTTTAATTAATATCTCCACAGCAAATTAAAATTTTTAACTTCTGTTTCGAGGAGGAACTCGGAAAGGCTTCAGTGCATCAGTATGTCAATTCTTGTACTTCTGCGTTCAGTAGGGGCTGAACGTATAGAAGAACAGACGGACAGACAGACAAACCTTTCCTTTTATTATTATAGATTATTATTATTATTTATTGCTTATTATTATTATTATTGTTGTTGTTGTTGTTTATTGCTTATTATTATTATTTATTATATCTTATTTCATTGATTTATTTCATTTTTAAGTTTTTAAAAAAGTTATGTAAATAAAAACAATAACTTATTTAAACATCAATGATACAATTTATTATGGCAAATATTATTTACAAGAAATTTATATTTCATATGCTAGTAAATAATGTTCACCTTATTTTCTTTATTTTTATCAATTTATTTTAAGAAAACGGATATATTTTCCGTAGTAGTAAATAAACAAAGAATTTTTTTTTAATATAGTTATTATAAATGTGTATTTTAAAATATATTAGAAAAAATACATGCCATAAAAAAAAAAAAAAAAACCATTCAGATACAACATTCTAAACCTGTCGCAAAACAGAACTTATAAACTAATACCTGCAAATAAACAATGAAATTATCTCATATATTAAGAAATAAATACGTAAAACAGTTTGCAATAAGATAATTCAAAGTATTTAAAACATGACATAAAATAAATAATGATGCCTTTTTAACTTTTAGAAATATTTCAAAATTAAAGTAATTTATTTCCCAACAAAATAAAAATGTAATAAATAAGTTCTCCAGTTACGACGTAATATAATCGAAATTCCTTCTCAGTGTAATGTTTAGCAATTTAGCAACTGACACTAAAATGGAGGATTTCATCAAAAAGTCGGGACGCCAATGTCTAGTCTCTTTCTAATACGGGGTGTCTAAACGTCAGGAAAAATTCATAAACGGATTCGTTAAACACAGGAATGTTGCTAGACGAAAGAAAAAAGGAATAGACACCAAGGGATTACAACAAATTTGTTAGAGAAAAGAAAAAAAAAACGTGTTTACAGTAAAACAGAAAAAAAAAAAAAAAAAGGAAAAATCTGGTGTGAAACAACCACATGACTTCCATTATAATGTGATCAGAAGATATAAAACTGACCTATAGCAAACTAGACACCAAAAATTTTCCGGAAAGAGAAAGCTAATACAAATGTAAAGACATATAAAATAGATTTAGAAAGCGAGTTTAAAAATTAAGGGAAAAAATCGGTTGAGCAATTTTTTTAAACATCCATTTCCAACATCTAAAACTGGCCTAACTAATCAGGATGGCTATTAATTTTCCTGTAATAATACGTAATACACGAGAAAGAATGTCTAAAATGAGTTTATGTAACAATTTTCAAAAAAATCATTAGAACTGTTTTTAAGACACCGATTTTTATCAAACTTAGCATACTGAATTATTGACTAGAAAACAACAATTTCGTACAAAAGGATAAGAAAATAATCTGGTGTGTCACTCACACGACTTTCTCTTACCCTGAAATTTAATGCTATAAATACAGGTTGGAGGTTAAGAGGTAAGATAACGATGTCATGTAAACCTATGTTAAACAATTCAAATAAGGCTTCGGGAGAGTTTTATATGATAATTAGTTCTGTGTGAGGGGAGCTACCGCCCCCCTCAACCCCCCGTTTCATTAATGCACCTACATTTAAATAGAATTTAATTAGGTTATTAAAAAATAATTCTGCTTTTAAAAAATAATTTACTAAAATTATTATTCTTCAAAATTATCTTTTATGATAATGCAGACGATTTCCATGTTAGAGAAATAGTATAACACCAAATATCCAAAAAAAAGTCCATTTTATTCTCAATATTAAAAAAAAAAATACAATTTTTTTTTCTAAGTTTTTTTTTCGTTAAAAGTAAAAAAAATAATCTGGTGTGTCACTCACACGACTTTCTCTTACCCTGATATTTAATACTATAAATACAGGTTGCAGATTAATAGGTAAGATAACGAGTACTGTTATGTAAACCTATGTCAAGCAATTCATATTAGGCTTCTGAAGAGTTTTATATGATAATTAGTTCTAAGTGAGGGGGGCTACCGCCCCCCTCAACCCCCCGTTTCATTAATGCACCTACATTTATGTAGAATTTAATTCGGTTATTAAAAAATAATTCTCTTTTTAAAAAATAATTTATTAAAATTATTATTTTAAAAAATTATCTTTTATGATAATGCAGACGCTTTCCATGTTACAGAAGTAGTGTAACACTAAATATCCAAAACAAAGTCCATTTTACTCTCAATAGTTTTTTTTTTTTTTTTTTTTTTTTGTTGTTGTTGTTAAAAGTAAAAAAAAATCTATAACTTTGTTTTAAATTATCACAGATTTATAGTTCAACCATTCGTTTTAAAGGTATTGGTGAGTTCTTTTGAATGATACCCATCATGAAAATTTCCTCCCCTCGAGGGGGGACTCCCCCCCCCAGGGGGGGAGGCGAGGCTCGTAGATACACAAAATTTTTTTCTCAGTTAACTATCTCTATTACAAAAAATATATATTCGTTTCATTTGGTTTAGTGCAGTCTACAGACGTTAAACTCTACTTACCTGCAATTTCCCCCATAGACGTAATGTATTAGAATTCTCTTGATTGTCCCTGTACACGAACCATTTGCTTGATCTTAACGAAAAGCTTACTGTAGCATCCCTATATGATACACATTTAGAATACCAAGTTTGAACTTTCTGCCATAATTTGTTTTTGAGATATGCTGATAACAGACAGACACACAGACACACACACAGACACACAGAGACACACAGACCATTTGCTAGAAACATGATTTTCGTATTCAGGGGACCTCAAAACGTGTAAATATAACAAAATCTCGTGTTCGAAAATTTGAGCCAAAAACAATACTTTCTCTACCTTATGGGTAAGAGAAAGTAAAAAATCGATAGCTTTGTTTTAAATTATCGCAGATCGATGGTTCAACCATTTGTTTTAAAGGTATTGGCAAGCTCTTTTGAAAGATACCCATCATGAAAATTTAGGTGAGGCTCCTACATACACAAATTTTTTTTTCTCAGTTGACTATCTCTATTACAAAAAAATATATATTCGTTTCGTTTGGTTTAGTGCAGTCTATAGACGTTAAACTCTACTTACCTGCAATTTCTCCCATAGATGTAATGTATTAGAATTCTCTTGATTGTCCCTGTACACGAACTATTTGTTTGATCTTAACGAAAAGCTTACTGTAGCATCCCTATATGATTCACAATTAGAATACCAAGTTTGGAATGTCTGCTACTATTTGTTTTTGATATATGCTGATAACAGACAGACACACACACAGACACACACACACACACAGACACACAGACCATTTGCTAAAAACATGATTTTCGTATTCAGGAGACCTCAAAACGTGTAAATATAACAAAATCTCGCGTTCGAAAATTTGATCCAAAAACAATACTTTCTCTACCTTATGGGTAAGAGAAAATAAAAAGGTTAAAGATAGCCAGTTTTAAAAATATCTATTTTAAAAGAACGGACATGCGAGACATAAACTATTTATACAGAACGCCTATCAACTTTCCTGAACTAACCAACTAATTCATTCGAAAGGACATTTAAAAGAGTGTTTACAAAACAACTTTGAAGACAATCGTTAGAGCCATTTTGAAGGTACAAACTTAAGGTCCCACTTCCGATTTCCGATATCTTCGCTTCCGGTTTTCCAATTTTAACCAAATGTTAGAAGAATTATCTGTTCGCTAGACTTGTTTTAATTCTGTAGTTTCGTAATTCTATTTTTATTAGATTCGGAGATATGACAGTCAGAAGATTCCCCACATACATATACAAACATGCACATACACATTCACATACACATACACTGCCGAAAATTACATTTTTAGACTCAGGAGACCTTATAATATGTAAATCAGGTGAAAACTCGATATCGAATTTTCGGACCGATTACAATACTCCCATTATCTACGGTAACCGGGTAATGGAAGTAAAAAGGAGCTTCATGAATCAAAATCCTTATGGATGATTATCAGCACATTTTGCAACCATATTTTTCTTTTGCTAAACAAATTCCATGGCCGCGCATTTGTACTGGTAATATATTATGCTATTCTGACTGGTAATTTTCAAAGTGAGAGCGTTTTGAAATTGCAAATTTAATTATAATTACCGAGTATTTATATATGAATATAAAACATATTCAGCCTCAAACATTATCATTCAAAAACCTTATTATTTTTTTTCCTTTAGAAGTTTTACATAAATTTTTTAAATAAAAATATAGCCAGTAAACTGATATAAAAATATAAATTTAATTTAGCAAAAAGTGCCTGATATTTAAAAAGCATAAAATTATCATACTTTCCATTATGTACTATTTTTTACGAGAAAGAAAAAAATCTGGAAACATATTCTTTTGATCTACAATTTTTTTCCCTCTGTTTTTCGACTTACCTTTTACAGAAAGGAAAACTACATATTCAGCACGATTTTTTCGTGAAGATAAAAACCGTTTTACTTAAATTCCGTGTGAGAACAATGAAGGTTTTCATGACTGAGCGAGCGCGCATCGTTTGAAGTTTTTCGATGAATTTACCCTATTTTACATGTTTTACTGATTTTACTCAATCGAAAATTTTCTGGGAAAAGCATTTCCGTTTCTAATATTTTAGAATTAATGCAAATAATGTTAATTTAACTGAACATAGACACATATCAATATAAAGAAAATTTATAAAGAATTTTATTTGTAATGTATAAGTGTCAAAGTCATTTTAAACCAAGATACTTATGTAAAATGACTTAATACATATGTATATCTGTGTGTGTGTGTGTTTCGTGTTTGTTTCGATTTTTGTTTCGTGTTTTGGAAGATTATAACGGTTTAATAATATATCATACCTATATCTATATATATATATATATTATTTATAACATTTTCTTTTATACTATTTTCTATATTAGTCAGTGTATAATAGATATGAGCAATATGGAATGCTTATTGGTTTATGTGTTTTAAAATCTTAATTATCTGGCATATATGGTTTTGAGAAATTCTTAATTATGACCAATTTTACACTGTTTACTAAATCATAGCCTCCTAAACTAGATGCCTGTCGCGTGGCTCAGAAACTTGGCAACAGTGCGAGCGGTAGAAAGCGCCACCTGGTACAGATTGCGCGACTTTTTTACTCAACAGCCACCAAAATTTTTTAAAAGTGGGATTTGATATATATATAAAAGGCAAATAGAATCGAAGAAACGTCGACTATATCCGTGTGTATTCCTGTGTGTAATTTACTCGGGGAAGGACAGCCATTAGAGTGATTTTCACCAAGTAAAAAGGAATCGCTTTTTCCATCTCGCTGATCAGTCTATGTCATATTACTATATCTATGCCCAGAATAGATTATTTCAACGAAACGTTTTTACTTATTTATTTATTTTTTTTAAACTTTAGTTTTTTATTCGTAGGCTATTTAATAATTACGATAATAAATATATTTTTTGAGGAAAAAAAAGACGTTTGTTAATGTAGAAATTTTTAGTGAACTTTATTTTTAAGCTATAAGAAGCGTAACAAAAGAGTAATTCATTCAGCACATATTTTTTTCTTCTATGTGGAGCAATAAAATGCTCGCAATTATTGAGTTATCTCCTGGTCATTACAATTTTCTTTTTCTAATAGTCATTCCAATATCGACTTTCTATCTTGTGCCAAAGGTTTCATTAATTTATTTGACATTTATCAACAAGTTACTTTTCCACTACACTTGCACAATAAGTAGATTTATTTATTATAATTTATTTATTTATTATTATTTTATTTAATCTCTTTCTTAACCCGTGAACGCCCGAAATAATTTTGCAAAGTATTATTAGCTGATTATTTCACTTCAAAACTAATATAGACAACTGACAGTAAAATATGTTAACTTAAAGAATTCTTCTGATAGTTTTAAATTTAAAACCTATCCTCATTTATTGACGTTTAGTGTTCTAGCGAGAAAACTTCGAGATAGAAAAACTTCGAGGTAACAGATTAATTTCCTACTATATGTTGACAAAGGTCTCGAAAGTAAAGTATTATAATATATATTATTATTCAACTTGATTTAAGTTAGTATACCTGAGCAAAATCAAATATATGTGCGACGAATGAAAAATCATAAAATGACTATCCAAATTATGAAATGATGATTAATAGCAGGCACATAAAACTTCCAGGGATCATTTATAGTGACGCTACAAACTGTCACGAAAAAGCAGAAATCATTCGAAGAAACCACAAAAAATATACGTGCTATTTTATTAGCTGTCCTCAAATGAGGACACTGGGCGCTAACGGGTCAATATACTTGTAAGGCTACTTGCCGGTAAACGTAAAAGTGTCATTAGTAAAATTAAGAATATTTTTTTGTTATTAATTTAAAATGTAGCTGATTACGGATTATCAGTTTTTTTACGTATTAAAATAAAGTAACTTTTTGCAATGTTAGAAATAACAACAAATAATTATTGAAAATTATAATTAGCTATTTAATATTTTTATTATTATTATTATCCTAATCAGTAGTTAGTCGGCCAACAGATGGCTCTGACATTATTCACTTTCTTCAGTGTTTTTATGGCTCTGTCTAAGATTCTATTAGTTAGAATTGCACCAAACAGCATAAGCAAAATCTTTGTAGAAAGAAGCTATGTTTAATACCAGTTTATGATGTTAACGTTAGGTGGCGTATTTTATAAAATGCTATACAAGAAAGTTTCGTAAATACCACAGTGGACTTTTTTTTTCTGATTATCGAACGAAATTTTGTAATACTAGAATATGTTTAGAAAAAAAAAAAGTGACAGCTCTGTATTTCAAGAAACTTTTATTGAAAAGTACAATAAAATAGAGTATATGTTCACAAGGGAGAAAAAAAGCCCTTAAGATAACTTTTATAGTAAAGCTGATTAAACATTACAAAATATTTAATCTTTTTCTTTTCCTTACTCTTTCACTGTCCCCCCCCCTTTTTTTTTCTCTTAAACAGCTTTTTCATTTATTTTTTTGAATGAAAAAAAAAAAAAAAAATTAGGGAATCTTTGAAGCTCATTAGAACTTTATCTTGAAAACTTGTTAGCCATGACTGGCGGACTTTTAATATGTTTAAATTAGGTAAGTGTACAAAACTGCAGTAATTAGGAATTGATTTTACATTTAATGACAAAAAATATCGTATAAGAAAGATAATTTAAATCTAAGCTACCATCTTATTTCTAAAAATAAATTAAATGCGAGTCTTTCGAGTTGATAAAATATTTTTTTATAAATAAGTATACCGTGAAATACTTCTGACATACATAACTTACAAAAATAAATCTAACAAGTCAATTTGAAGTTTATATTTAAGATTTTAAATAAATGAAAACTATATGATAAACAAAATCATACTTTTCGAACCCAACTTAACAATCAACAAAATAAAAAAATAACAATTAGCGATAAAATTTGTGAATATAATTGTAATTTAATCAATACGTTATATTAATAAATATTTTCTTAATTTATAACATTCGGTTTGAAATAAATAGATAATTTATTAATGCGTTGTATAAAAAGGATGTAAGAAATTAAAATAATTATGTTATTTAAATTAAAATGTAGAATTTCACATTTGTCTTCTTTAAAAACGAAAATAAGATAGATTGGAGAAAGATGTCGTAGTTTTATTTAATATTTATATAAATTTTTCTGTTACTTATATTTATGATATTTCTCTAACGTGGACCAGTTCCGGTTATATTTCGTAAAAATGATATGATAGTTATGTAATTAATAAAATACGCGAGGATAAAAAATAATATTTATAAATGTACAATATTTAAGCACATAGACTCAGTTCAATGATTTAATAAGTAAAAATGACGACATTTGTCTGATGAGATTATTTTATAGAAAAATGCAGCTTTAAAATTTGCATCTTTAGAATCTTTGCGAGCAATATTTAAAACCTACCAATACTTTAAAGATATATACAGAATATGTATTATTATCATAAATTGACTAAAAAAGCCCAATTATAAAATGTATAATTAAAAGAGGATTTTTTTTTTTCCTTTTAAACAAAAATTCTGCCAAAAATAAATAAATAAAAAGTGAGTGCCAACATGACGACAAAAATTTAAAAGGCGTCATGCGGAGTTCTGTACTAAAACTGGAAGAATGAAATCTGGATCGTCGAGCATGAATTTTATCACAAAACCTTTTTATTTTTTTTTGAATGATTTTGGTTTCCCTATTGCATAGTGTTAATTTGGCTTTTTGTAAATTAAAATTTTAATTAGGTGGTAAAATTGGTATAATATTTATGAGTTTCAAATTTTAAAGGTAAATAAGGAAAGAAATAAATGCGGAAGTTTCGCACAGGTTTGCTAGTATTTATAATTTATTAATCTCTTGCAAAAAAAAAGTATTTT
The DNA here is from genome assembly GCA_963930645.1 of Salticus scenicus. Lineage (NCBI taxonomy): Eukaryota > Metazoa > Arthropoda > Arachnida > Araneae > Salticidae > Salticus > Salticus scenicus. The sequence continues at coordinate 233,194,064 of OZ005655.1, forward strand.
TGAGTATATACTAAAAATATATCTAACTTCAAAAATATCACAAAAACTTTAAAATGTAAGTTTCCCTTACCGCTTCTGTTTAACTCTCTTTTATCAATGATAATATGTCTGTCTATTTAGAGGTAAAATGGTCTGTGGAATTTTAATGTAAAATACGGAATAATACACACAACTAATTTACATGGCTAATTGAACAAGAAGAAAGTTTAATTCCTTAATACTTACCAGATAAAGGGAGATAAATTATGGATCTAAACTAATCTGAGAAATTCCTAAAATTTCGCAAAAATGTAACATAAGTCTCGTTACTGATGTACATCCTTGTGCAAATTAATTGAAACATACTCGAAATTTGAGAAAACTTAGAAAAAATGCTATTTTTATTTAAATTTATACAAAATCAATCATTTTTAGTACATAATATGATGCCCACGACTTTTTATTAACATTTGGTCACGATTCAGCATGGATTCTATCAATTTTTTATAATCATTTATAATAGTTGCGTCCTTCTAAAACACTTGAATTAGCGTCGTGATTACCTTGTCCATAGTTGTACAGTCCATATTTAATAGACGATTCTTGCATATAGCACAGAGATTCTCCATTGGGTTGATATCAGGAGAGATCTCAGGCCATTTAAACGTCTCAATTTGGTTTTCAGACATGAATTTCTTGACCATTTTGGACGTATGACACTGGGCTAAATCTTGCTTAAAAATCCCTGTTCCATCAGAGCATCATTTTTTCAACTCTGGAACAACCTTTTAATCCAATATAGTGCTATATTGCTCAGAACACATCATACTGTCTACAGGCTGCAAAGAACCAACCCCATTGTAACCAGAACAACCCAAAACATCTTCTTTTGGGGGTGTTTAACAAATTGGTTAATGTGGCAATTCCGAATTCTTGCGCCTGGTGATCTTCGCACGTATTTAATTCGATGACCTTGCACGAAAAATGGCTTTCATCGCTAAATATCCCTTTCTTCCAATTTTCGATTGCCCAATTCTCATATTTTAACACCCACAAGTGGTGCTTTTTCTTCACTGGTTGAGTCAGAAGCTGTTTCTTCATAGGCCGATAGGCTACAAGAAGACGCTTCCAAACAGTAGATGAGCTAATATTTATTCCATGCTCTTTTAAATCTCTATTAAGTGCAGCATTACTCTTTCGAGGGTATTTTTTACATTGTGTAAGTAGAAAAGAGTCATCTCTTTGCTTTGTTTTCTGTTTTTGGCCACATTTCTCTCTCCACTTTGGAGATATGGATCCTGTTTCTTTATTTTGTTTTATGATACGGCTCACAGTTGCAATACTAATGACAATTATCTTCAAAATCTCTTTATAAGTCTTTGGCATATGTTCGGAGAGAGTAACAATCTTTGTACGCTTTTGTGGCGTCATATTCATCTCTAACGGCAGTGAACTCTTAACTCATGTGATCACAGCTGGAGTTTTCATCTACAGAAGTTCCTGCGCATGCGCTCTCAAAACCACTATGTTTGGTGTAAAATTGTTGCTAGACAAAAGATTTATTCATCCCACTCATATTTTAACGTATTTTAGTATGATTGTTGAAGAATAATTGGAATGATTTTAAAATTCATGGAAAAAAATAGTTTGTTTCAATTAATTTCCACAAGGGTTATATACCTCTCCTATAAGTGACAGGAAATTCCTCATGGCGTCGGTGTATAACATAATCAACAGGCATCTCACTCCAAATTACCTCATTCTTTTTTATTTTTTAAGAGCATTTAACTACTATCTAATCTTAAATACTAGTATCTGGTTGACCGATTTCACTCGGTATCATTGTAAAAATCATTCATAGTTTAAAAACTGTAGTTTTTTTCCCGGAAATATATTCCTTAGATGTTTGCCATGGGTGGAACGCGGGTTACCAGCTGATTATCTTGGAGATAAGAAAAATTCCAATCAAATTGTCATCCCAAACATTTAACTGTATTTTTTTATTTTTTTATTTATTTTTTAAATCAAAATAGTTTAAATAATTTTCTGTAAAAACAATGTTTCTGCTATATTTTGTTTCAGTCAAAGCACGGGAGCGACTGCTAATTTTCCAGACGAAAAGGATAAATCAGATCAGATTTCGTCTTAAAAAACCCTTACCTTATATTCTTTTTACTTTCTTCTATCTTCAATAGAAGAAAGTATTGGATTCGTAAAAATTTTCGATTTCGGGTTTTTGATGGATTTACACGTTTTGAGAGCTGTAGAACACGATTTTACCATTTTTAGAAAATGTCTGTCTGTCTGTGTGTGTGTGTGTGACAAAATTTTGTGGCAACTGTATCTCTGGAACTACTGCACAGAATTTCATACAAATTGGTATGTAGTTGCACCTTGACATAAATTAGTGCCTATCAACTTTTGGTAAAAATCGTCTTACAGGTTGCATTGCCTTCCCGCTTTTTCTAAATTTTTAACAGGGTGATATAGGGCAAAAATTTTCAAGATGGGTATCTTTCGAAAGGTCTCGTCAGTACCTTTAAAACGAATGGTTGAACTATAAATCTGTGATAATTTAATACAAAGTTATCGATTTTTTTTACTTTTTACGAAAAAAAAACTTAGAAAAAAAATCTTTCTTTTTTTTCCTCTCCCCTTAATTTTATCAAACTCCCACGGTTTCCGAGTTCTGACAAACTTAAGCTAATTTTTATTTTCCCCCCCTAATTTTGTCAAAGTCCCACGGTTTCCGTGTTTTGACAAACCTTAACAAATTTTCATATTTTACCCAAAATTTTGTCAAAGTCCCACTTTTTTTTTTTTTTTTTTTTTTTTTCTCCCCTTAATTCTATCAAACTCCCACGGTTTCCGTGTTCTGACAAACTTAAACAAATTTTTGCATTTTCCCCCCAATTTTGTCAAAGTCCCTTGGTTTCCGTGTTTTGACTAACATAGAATAATTTTCACATTTTACCCAAAATTTTGTCAAAGTCCCACTTTTTTTTTTTTTTTTTTAATTATTGTTACTGAGTGAATTTGTATGGGAAAATATAGAAGAAAGTCTTGTGGTGTCCACAACATACTAGTTAAAATCATGCCAGAGATTTGTAAAAAAACAAGTTTCTACCATATTTTTCCCGAAGGAAGTGTATATTAACAGTGAACTCTATCCTAAATATAAATGTATTTGAGATCGAAATGTCACATCAAAAATACTGTTACGAATTTGTAAATAATATTAGTTCATTCAAAGAGGCTTACTCAGGTTATAAAATGTTAATTTTCTGCACTTGACTTACATAAAGCCGGCCTATATAAATGCCAATGTCTCTCTACCCTGTAAGTATGGAGTGGCTAGAGTACTTTCCATATCTAAATCAATGGAACACTTTTGGGACACTATCGTAATTTAAGAAAAGAGGCGCCACCATTGAATGTCCGGAAGGTGGAGTTTTATCTATCGCATTGCATCCATGAAATTCAATCCCCCCCCCCCCCCTCAAAATTCGTAATATGTTCAGTTTTATTTTACTTCTCTTTGATTGTTTTAAAGATAAATAACATACAAACTTATAATAAAGGATAAATAAAGATGTAGATTTAATCATTTTTATTTATTTATTTTTTAATATATAAATTTTTACTAAAAAATAAATAAATAAGTAAAAATAAAAATAAATAATAAATCCTTCTATTATAATTATTATAAAACAAAGTAATCTAGTTATTCTTTTATTAGTATTTCATTAAAAACATTTAAAATCCCTTTACTCATTTATTATTTTTATTTTTTATTTTTATTTTTTTTTCTGCTAGTTTTACATTTTGTTTTTAGTAATATAAAAATCTTAATTAAATAAATCCAATATAAAAAAAAAATATTATACCTCCCTAATATAATTTTTTATTTAATTTAATAGAAAAAAATCTATCAAAAAATCTATTAAGAAATAAATAATGGTAATATTAAGAGTTTTTTTAGTTTCATTTATTTTATTATATATGCGGCACATAAATGCAATTTCACGGTCTCTTGAACTAATTCTAAGCATGTACTTCTTCTTTTCTTCCTCTTAAAACATCTTTTTTTTTTTTTTTAATAAAATAATACACTTTAATGTTCCAGAAGATAAAAGTTATGGAGCCTTAGTAGCAATATATATTCCGTTCTCAGAAATAATTTTCTGTACCCACGCTTGTTTGAAAATTATATCATGTTTTTATGAGAATTTCCCGCATTAAATGTTAATCGATATAACGTTGTACTTCAAATAGTAATTAATATATTTTCTTCCTAAAATATATGTTTTTGTATTATGTCTATACCAAAATAAGTGCTTCTGTTTATTAAATATTATTTAATTAAATACTTAGAGAAGAGTATTGACCTTTTTTTTTAAAAGTAGTTTTTAAATACTTTATATTAAGGTATAAAAGGAAAATCATTAAATAACGAATAATAACTAAAATAAAACTACGATATTAATTTTGTTTGTTAGATAAATACAAGAAGTACCATAGGAAATAACTTTATACAAGTTAACTAGATAAAACAATACAATATGAAAATAAAACCCTTTCACCATGAAAAAATATCTGAAAATTTAAAACTTACATTTCAAAAAGAAAACAAAAAGTCTGTTTTTGAGACTAACTGAATTTTTTTATTCTTAATTATTGTACCATTTATTTTATTATTATTTTTTTTTACTTTTCTATTTAAACAAATAATAATAATAATAAGAAGAAAATAACGTAAAGTTCTGTTATTTTTTATTATTTTCAAAACACAACACCAATCAAGTCATTTACATATATTTTTTAGATGCATGCAATGTATATATATATATATACGATTCAGGAATATAGATTTTATATTTTTATTCTTATGAAATCGGGCTCATTTATTTGTCCTATTGAGAAATGAATGTATACTAATTAATAAGTTCCTATCTCTTTTAGTTTACGATACACAGGGCTTTAAAAAAGGGTGAAAAATGCAAATTTTTATATTTCTTCTACAACAAATATACTCATATTTTGTTCCCTAATTAACTTAAAGAAATAAAATTGGTATCAGTAGAAAACTTATAATACAGGCTTTTCAAATTATATATCACACTCACACACACATATATATATCCTTTAAAGGTCAAACATTTTTACCATTGACCTTAGATAACTCAAGAAATACATATTTAATTTTCTTTTAAAACTATATGCTATTTTTACGTTTATTGTCTATAATTTTTGAAAATTTCAACATGGGACTGGGATGAGATGTTAAGTTACAAATTTAAATGCACCTCTCTATCAGTATTTTCATAATATCATAAAGTAAGTTTTATGCATATTTTCTGCCTTCCTTAACTTAGAGATATAAGATTGGTATCGTAAGAAAGCTTATAATACAGGCTTGTAAATGATATATCACGTGTATATACTTTTAAAATTTTTTCTTCGATAGTCAAACATTTTGACATTTGAGCTTCAATATCTCAAAAAGTACACATTTAATTTTCACTTAAACATTATATGCTATTCTTACATTTATTATCTATGATTTTTGTAAGTTTCAACATGGGGCGGATATTTTTTCGTAAAACGTACGTTATGTTAGTATGGAAATAGTGGTAGATTTGCATTTTAATTTAAAAGTAGATTTGCATTTTAATTTAAAACTTAGTATCCCATGGCAGTCTTTATTTTAAGTGATTAAGGAGTTACATGGGTTTTGAAGACTGAAATAAAAGGCATGTTTTCTTTCTTTCTTTCTTTTTACTTGTTTTTAAATATAATAAATTAAATTTTTTTGTTCAAATATTTGAATGAGAAAAATTCCAAATGGAAAAATATGTAAACACTATGATATAGAATTATCATTCAAAAATTTGGTAAATTCAGCAGATGGGTACTGTTTTCCGGAGGCTCAACAGAGAAGCGGCGGATCTGATTTCTCAAAAACTAATGCACGCATCTTATTGAAATTTTGCACATTGTCAAAACAGACTCGACTAGTTCTTGAAAAAAAAATTATATATATATATATTATTATTACAAAGAATTTTACAACGCTATACTTGTAGTAAAATGTACCGCTAATTATACAGTTTTTTTGCACACAACTCTTACAAAAATTCAGATTTAATATTTTTTATACCTTTCATTCAAGCACTATTCAATTCTATTTTGAAGAAGTATTCAAAATTTTGATGAGATCTGCTCTGTTAAAAAAAAAAAAAAAAAAAAAAAAAAAATCCCTGTAAGATTACGGGGAAACCCCAGTAGCCGATATTCCAATCAAAGCCCGTAAAAAACATTGGTTTTACGGGCAATATGTTTTTTTAACATAATTTAAGGCTATTATATACTTAATTTACGGTCAATAAGCTTTTTCTTTTTACGGGTTTTGTCTGGACTCTGCTGCCGGGCTTTCCCCGTAATCTTACAGGATTTTTTTTTTTTTTTTTTCAACAGTATGTATATTAGTTTTTTGAGAAATCGTGTCCGCTGACAGAATTTTCCAAAACTTTTAATGAAAATCTTATAAAATAATATTGTTTAAATCTTTCTACTTTATATTATCAAATTATTGAATAATAATTAAAAAAAAATATTTATTTTATTGCAAAGAGAAAAAAATATTTGTTTTATAAACTTTGAAAGCCGTGTAACCGTTTAAATATCTACAGGTTGTGTGCTTATTAAACGTAAGATAGTAAACAACCAAACGATACAAATAATTTTTGAAATTCACATCTATTTTCAAATAAATTTTTTCTAATTTTACAGAACAATTGTAATTCTTACTAGAATGGTTTTCCGTTTAAATATTTACTTAAGATTATATTTTCTTATTTTAACAAGCAAACGTTGAAAATAAGATTAACTTTTTTTAAATGTGAAAATTTCCAGTATACTATAAATAGTAATATTGTTTGTATTCACCCATTTTATAAAGACTAACCACATACAAAGATATTTTTTTTTAATGTTAGTAAATATTTGCTCTTTAAAGTTATAAAGTAGGTCTTTTGAAATTTTCAATTTAAAAAAGTCCTTTCATTTTATTTACAATAGGTATTTGATAAAAATGAGTTTTAACTTTATTTATAGAAGAAGTTTTGAACATAATTTGGTGATATTTAAGAAAATAATTTTATTATATTTTGTATTTTCCTTCATTTTCTATTCTTGCGTAGTTTAAATATTTGCTTTTTGACTGGATGATTTAGTTTTAAAATATATTAAACGATTCAATTGTGAAAAGCTAATTTTAATGAATGCAGTTATTAGCTTTAAATTTTAGATGCAATATTTGTCAATTAAAAAGGTTTTACAGTGTACATGTTTTTGTTTAAAAATAAAATGTAATAAAATTAAACAAATTCTTAATCAATATTTGGTTGTTTACTGAAATTTTAATGAAAAAATAAATATCATGCATTAAATATTTTTAATTCTGTAAAAATTTCATTGTATGCTAGTAAATAATTAAACACACAGTATGTATAGCAAATATTCTCTATATTTAATAAAAATACATAAAAAGTTCTAAAAAGGATGGATGTATAATTTTCATTTGTTATGGACATAGTGATTAATTTATTATATGTATAACTTACATTCACAAAAACTAATTTTATAAATAGTACAATCTGTTATTTTTTTAGGAAGCATAAACGCATCAGGTCTTATTATTTTCCTCTGGAAATTTTAATACCAGTTCGCACGACAATAATATTCGACCAAGGTTTACACTTTTTAGCAACCAAAAATGTTTTATGCAAATATTTTATAAATTTATCTAACAGTTTTTATTGGTTCAATAAATAAAAAAATTCTGCACGATGAAGTTGTATTTAAAAAAAAAGTTTAAAAGCTGTCAGCTGTATTCCTCATTGGTTTAAAAATTCAATAATAACAAAAACTTTTAACTAATGAAAAGAATCAACAATTATTAGATATAAACGCATTGTAACATTATTTTAGAAGAGTTATATTGCAAAAAGTTTTTTTTGTCGAAAATGATTTAAAGGAGATATAGAGATGTTTTTTTTATATTGAATAATTAACCTGACATCTTTATTTCCCATATAAGTTCCTTCGTATATTTTAATAATCGTTTAAGTTTAATAATATGGATTAATTATGAGATTCTTCATATAAAAATAATTCTTCTATTTTTATTATTTCAGAAGGTATAATGATACATGTTTACAAAATGTAAATCACGCAGCAAGCTTAGAGGAAGAGCACAGAATGTTAAATATATTTTGAATGAATTTTCTTTCTATTTATAGGAAAGGATATGCTTAGTGCAGTGTTATAAATTTAGTAATTTTTTATTGTAAATCTCTATTATTTTTGAGGGGGGGGGGATGAACGCGAAGGGCAATAATGATGATTACTTTTTAAAACAGCATCATCTAAAACATAAAATTTATAAAATAAATAAATAAATAAAACTTTTCGATACTGATTATTATTTTTACAATTGGTCTCTTGTACTGTGAGTTATAAACCGTACGGTTATAGATATTTTAGCTCCCACAGGATAAAAGAAAACCCTTCTATGCTCTCGCTTAAGATAGGCCAGGAACATAGCTAGGGCAGAATAACGTTTAGTTTAATTTAAAAAATAAAAGATACAAAGGATTGAATTTGGGAATAAGGCCGATTGAATACTTTAGTGTCCTAGGCTTGAGGGGGAGTCTTTCTGAGTGTCATAGACCGTATTTAAGCAAGTTCAGGAGAAAACCACTAAAAACTCCGAACGGTTAGGCCGACAAGAGCGACCTGGGATCGAAGTCGGCACCTTACGTATAGCAGCTTTGAGCTCAGAACCACTCGGCCGTTGTTCGGCCTTGAGACATAAAGAAAATTTTACATAAGATTTTTTTTAGGGAAGACAGAGTTTGAAAATAAAAAAGAATAAGTTAATTTTTGACAAATTACGTTTCTTTAAAAGAGAAAAATAATTCCACGGATATAATATTAAAATTTATACTTAATAAATGAGTAATTTTAGTTTAAGCTGTTTTAAATATGTTTCAAGTTATTGTAATTATCTGAATTTAATAAAATTGTTTTCAAGTTTTGCTGTATTGTTTTATTTCTATTATTATTATTATTATTATTATTATTATTATTAATAGGGAGTATTTTTTGAATATACAATGAAAAAAATATATATATACAACACTATTTATTTATTTATTTTTTCATTTACAGGGTGCGTTTAGTAATTTATTGATTTTAAAGAGGTAAATGAGGGACTGCCATGCTCTGAGGGGAAATATAAAGACATTTTATTTAGACAGATAGAACTGTGATTAGCTGTTTTAAAGACTACGTGTGTATCTCTGTCTTTATGGGGATACTGACACTCTTCTTGCCAATCACTTCGAATTTTAGATTTAATTGGTGATTTGATAAGTGATATTGGGAAAGGAAAAGAAATTTCATAATTATATAAATTATTAAGTAAAATTTCTTTTAGTAAATCTTCTAGTTAAACTGCTAATTCACTGCCAAGGTCTATCAAGGTTGCTATGCCCTTGTGTATGAAAGTTGTATTAATGAAAAATTTTTGTTAAGTATTAAGTTATATAAGTCTAAAAAGGTACTGTGTTTATGAAATAAGTTTTTTTTAATAATTCTAATGTTTATTTATTATCAGTCATCGCTGTTATTGGGATATTTATATATTTTGAACTTAAATACCATTTTATTGCAATTATAATAGCTAACAGTTCTGCTTGAAAAACAGAATTAAGTGTATGTAATTCGCAATTTATGAATTATTCTATTATTTTCAAAAACAAAAAAAGTACATGAAGTTCTTTTCGGAATTTTTTTAACCATCTGTATATATATTAATAGTTGTGTAATTTTTTTTGTTTGTGAAGGTCACATTTTTATTATTATAGTAGTCTGGAAATTCATAAGTTGCAATTGTTTTCATGATGTTATTATTGTAAATGATGTAAGAAGTACCTTTTAATTTTTTATGTTGTCTATATTTATTAATTAATAGAGTTGTGATGGGTACCTGCTAAAATGCATAATACCTCTATAGAAATAAATTTGTATAGTTTTAATATATGTTTAGTGATGCAAGTCGTTGATTGGAGATGAGCTTTTGATAGACATGTGAGGGATAATCGACGAAACAGACTTCATAACCATATTCTATTTGTTTTAATGTGACAGTATTATAGCATATTTTAATAATATCATGTATGAGACCTTTATCGCTTTTTGAAGCAATTCTCATATTATGTACGAAATTTAATATTTTTTAACGATTTTCTGGAATGTTTTGAAGCTAATTAAATTTTAGATCTGGTATAAGATCTAAATATTGTAATTTTGATATAATTGGATTATTGTAGTTTTGGAATTTTTCTTGATTCAAAAATTAGGCTGTCTAACATCATTGCTGTAGATTTTTGGTGACACCTATTTAGATTTGATGAAACACATATATCAGAAAAAAGTTTTAAGTAATTGTTTACTTTTGATTTCTATTTTTTTTTCTTATGTTATTACGTATTGATATGAAAATATCATCTAAGTATGCGATTATATTTTGATCATGTTGTTTATAACTTTTTGATAATTTATTTGTTATGAATAACCACAATATTCGCACTGTGAGAAAAAAATTCTATAACTGACATCTAGGATCTAAATTGTGGCTCTAGAAAAAATGATTCCATGTCATCCTTATAAATTCTAGTCCCCTTTGAAAGTGAGTTCTAAAAACCTCTGTTAGAAATCTAGAGCGTTTGCCTATATTCTAGAGGGCAAAGTTATTTAAAAATCTCTGCAAATAGTAAATGCGAATACCAGAGGCGGGTTTCAGCAACTATAATCTTTGTTTATTACCCGATTCTAGAAATTAAAGCGAGAATTTCTCGCAATGCAAAAGATTCAGACTATTCAGAATATTGTATCCGTATCTAGAAATGTGTGCACTAGAAATTCTCGACCATTTCGTCTATTCATTTTATTGGCTTGTCTTTTGCGCATAGCTCGGAAATCTATATTTCTAGTTAATGGATTTAGAAAATGATCACTTATTCATTCTAGATGAAAGCGGTATATTTTTCTTTCTCAGTGTGTTCGAAACCTTTTACACATGACTTAAGAAAAATGATTACCAGTAGTTTTTTATTGAAATTTATAACATTAACCTCCATCTTTCTGTTTCTCTCAAAATTCGTTACTATGAAGCAAACGTATTATAAAACTATAGTTATATTTCAAACATATTATATTATGTAAACATAATATTATAATTTATGGCGCTTTATGATTTTTTTTTTTTCAATTTGAACACAATTTAATATTTCCAATAAAAAACAATATGTACTTAATTATGATATATAAACAAAGGTTTCAATATTTTTCATTGAGAGGTTTCAATATTTTTCTCTTTTACACACACACACACACAAGTAAATAAAATAAATAAGTAAATAAATAAGTTAAAAATACAAAAAAAATAAAATAAATAAATAAATAAATAATAATAATAATAATAATAATAATAATAATAATTGTTTTACATTCAATTTTATTTTGTGTTATGCTAAATGTATTTGCACGTAACCATCATCTACCTACAATAACGAATTTTAATGCAGAAATAAATAAATCAGCAAAAAAAGGATAAATGAAAAAAAAAAAAAAACTGGCTTCTTATATTCTTTGAATGATCTATGGTTTCTATAATAATGGAAATAAAAGACAGTTCAAAATGTATCGGAAATGAGAACACAAGATGAAGTCTTTAGATTGTTCTTTTGAAATTGTTAGATGAGATAAATCAGCCGTAACTAGAAGTTTTAGTTCTTATTATATATATAACGTTACAGCACTCCAGTCTATAACAAATGATGCAATAGTTTTTAAAGAAAACTTCTTTAAGAATGTCAAGTTTAATTATGTATACCCTGTATATCAATAAATATAATAATAATTTTTTTTAGAGTTACACATTAATAAAACATTTTTATTAGTATGAGATTTAGTATAATAGACTTACACTTTATATAATTTAAATCTGCAGAATTATTTTGTAAAAATGAAAAGCACGGATTTTATTTTAATGCTTTATTTTATTTTATTTTATTTTATTTTATTTATTTATTTATTAGTTTACGTCAATCGAAAAAAAAAAAAAACTAATTGTTTAATAATTAACAACAACAACAACAAAAAAAAAAAAATATATATATATATAAAAAAGCTTAAAAAATCAGATTTGTTTACGTTTTTTGTTTGTCATAAATTATTCATGTCTTGACTTTTTTTTTTTTTTTTTCCAAGAAACAAAATTGTAAACAGCTTATTGTAATTCGGTATTATCAATTAAAAACTAATTATTTCTTTCACGCTTTTTTAAACATTGCTTAAATGCTTTTAATAATGAATAATTAAGATTTTTTTTTCTTATTAATGCCTGATTAAAGAAGTCTCTCTCTCTCTCTCTTTGTTTTTCATTCTATTTAAATTTTCATTTTATATCGCTTTTTTGTTTGAATAGGCATAGTTTAATTATTATTTTTAATCGTTATTTTGTTTATTTATTTATTTATTTATTTTGTATTAAATGGAATGTGAAAATGATTGGCATAAAATTCCATACAAATTCAGTTTTAAATAATATGTGCAAACAAAATTCATTCCATAATATATATATATATATATATATATATATATATATATATATATATATATATATATATATATATATATATATATATATATATATATATATATATATGTATATATATATATATATATATATATATATATATATATAGGGTTAGTTGGCTTTAGGGGATATTTGGCAGAGAGCTTTTATTTCCTGCCACAGTGAATGTAGAAGTGCTGTTATTTCACTAGATTGCTTGTATAGGGGCACCGTCCATGATAAATTTAGTCTGATTGAAAGCGTCACAAAGGAAAAATCCCTGTTTCCTCATTTTTCTGACTGGTGAGTTAATTTTTTCATCATACTTTTTTTGGTCTGGTGAATCTGCAGATCAAATTAAGACGCTATTAATGGCGGTAATTAAAGGCATGTATCATAATCGTTTGTTTCTAATGTTTTAGATTCTGTACCCAGGTAGCACATAACGTTGTTATAACTAATTTTTCACTGTTGGGACTTATTTTCAATGCTATAACAACGTTATGTGCTACCAGGGTAGTATTCGTCTTATTTTGGGAATCCCTGTGAAGATAGTTAGGTATGGGTTCAGTTGGCATAACTATAACATAGCTGGGAAATAGATTGACTTTCTTCAATGACAGTTAAAAAGGTAAAGAACCTCTCAAAGATGAAGAGTTTTTATACTCAGCGTCTTGCCAAGACAATAGTGAGGGTTTTCATTAAACAATTTTATGAACCCCGGAGAACCTCGGAAGGACTCTGAAAAGTCGCATAAAACAAAATCAATAACGATTTCTCCATGAAATCAAGGACCTCCTAATCCCCCTCCAATAATAATAATAATAATAATAATAATAATAATAGTATTTGAAATTTCAATTTGAAACCACCTGAAATTATTTTAGAGTTAAAGTTGCATACATATTTTAACAGAGCATATAAAAAATACCAAAGCTGCACAGAAGTATAAAAACAAAACATTAATTGACAGATTTTTTTTTTCTTTTTTCTTTTTTCCGTTTTTTTTTTTTTTTTTTTTTTTTTTTTTCCATGTCAAATGTTATTAAGATAAAATTTTATCAAACTAAATCTTTTAATGCTTAATGCATTTTTTAAATGTACATTAATGGATTATTCCCTTTTAATCTTTAAATCCTTTTACGCACTTTTCTGCAAATTAGTATAATTCCCTTATATATCCTTTTATTATAAATTCGTGTGTGACCGTTTTTTAAAGGATTTAATCATTGATTTGTTGCAATTTTTATCGCTAATTAATTCAAAGTATTTCAAGAAGAGAAATTTTTTTAATTCAAATATTCTAAAAGCTTACTACATGGATTTTTTAGGCTGAGAGTTAAATAAGTAGGGATTTTTTAATTATTTTATATATTTTTACACATTATGAATGAATTATATATAATTTTTTTGCCTCGAAATTATTGACGTTTATTATTCTGAAATAATGCATTTTATCATCATGTTCAGTATTTTTTCTATGACAGGGTTTTTGAAAAATAAATATATAAATAAATAAATAATATTTTAAAATTAGTTTATTTATTTTTGGTGCTAAAGATTTTAGTTTTTATTTTAATATATATATATATATATATATATATATATATATATATTACTTTAAATTCCATGCATATCAGCTAACTGTAAATAACTGAAAATATATCAAATTCGCTAAGATTTTTAATAATACAATTATTATTATATATTCGTTTTCTTTCTAGATCCAAATAATTAACTTTTTATTGTTATTGGAAAAGTGGCATCTTTATCTCGCAATATATACACCTCCGAGCAGTTACGTCACTATTATTGTAGGCTAGTTCATGTTTTATAACCTATAAGTTGCTTTTTCTAAAACACTGCATTTTTGAGCTTCAACACTTTTCTTGACGCGTTGCGGTATATGATTCTTTGTATATTTTAAAAATATGTATGGATTTTCATATAAAGGATGCAAAAATACGACCTCTTATAATATACAGCATGATAAAGATAAACGTGGTTTAAATATATAAATTCTTTGAACTTCTATTTACCGTATTATGAAAAAGACGAAAATCGCATTTGGAACATATTTGTTTAGTTACTTAAGCGTTTTTCAAAAGATATCTACAATAAAAATTATTAATATCACCTTATCATAGTAATTAACTCGTTAGCGCCCAGTGTCCTCATTTGAGGTCAGCTAATAAAATGGCACGTATACTTTTTGTGGTTTCTTGGAATGATTTCTGCTTTTTAGTGACAGTTTATAGCGTCGCTCTAAATGATCCCTGAAAGATTTATGTGCCTATTATTAATTATTATTTCATAATTTGGATAGTCATTTTATGATTTTTCATTCGTCGCATATATATTTGCTTTTTGCGCAGGTATACTAACTTAAATCAAGTTGACCAATAATAGTTATTGTAATACTTTACTTTTGAGATCTTTGTCAACATATAATAGGAAATTAATCTGTTATCTCAAAATATTTCTATCTCGAAGTTTTCTCGCTAAAACACTAAACGTCAGTAAATGAGGATAGACATTAAATTTAAAACTATCAGAAGAATTGTTTAAGTTAATATACTTTATTGTCAGTTGTCTATATTAATTTAGAAGTGAAATAATCAGCTAATAATATTTTGCAAAATTAATTCGGGTGTTAACGGGTTAACGATGATTTTGTGAGGTTGTATTTTAGTGCACCATTGGTACATAATGGTAGAAAATGATATCGTAACCTTAAAAGAGTGGGGAAATGTATTTGCTTTACATGTTTCTTGTACTTTTTCTAAGATTGGTGGACGATTCTTAAAGTAATATAAGAATTAATAATAACAATAATTAATAATAACAATAATTAGTAATAATAATAATTAGTAATAACAAATGTTACGATTCTGAAAAATGGCAAGCAGAAACAGCAAAATCACTCACAAAAAATCCTTTCTGAAACGAAAACGGCTGCATTTAGCGTCTAGTGCTTTGCAGCGATATTAAAGAGAGGAATATGCGATCTATTATTATAAATATCTTTGAAATTTCTTCCATAAAGTATCTTTTTATAAGTTTTATAAACTAATGGTACTTTAAAGTACCTTCAGAAATAAAGAGTTAAAAAATCTGGTGTGAAACAACCACACGACTTCTATTACACACTATTACATGTATTATATGCATTTTTTGGAGATAATGTAATCAAAAAACTTAAAATTGACCTAACGAAGTAGAAACCTACAATTTTTCCGGTAAGAGAAACTTTTATACACCTCTAAAGAGATATGAAAGAAAGTTTACATAGCGAGTTAAAAGGTAAGAAAAAAAAACTGGTAGAGTTATTTTTTGAAACACCAATTTCCGAGATCTAAAACTGGCTTATCTCATCAGGATGACTGTTTAACTTTCTGTAATAACCACGTAATACATGATAAAGGATATCTAATATAGATTTATGTAACAATTTGAAAGAAAATCATTACAGACGGTTTTGAGATACCAACTTTTAACAAAACGGCATACTCGATTATTGATCGGAAGACAATAATTACATACAAAAAGATATTTAAAAGGGAGTTCACAAGGCGAGTTTGAAAAAAATCCGTACAGCTGTATTAAAAACGCACTTGCGAGACCTGAAATTAAGCTATTTATACAGGACGCCTATCACTCTTTCTTGACTAGCCAACTATATCATTCGAAAAGACATCTAATAGAGTGTTTATATAGCAACTTTGAAGAAAAGCGTTAGAGCCGTTTTTTGGATACGGATATATAGTCCAACTTCCGGTTTCCGGTGTCCCATTTCCGTTTTTCTATTTTTCACCAAAATTTGGAAAATTCATCTGTACACCAGACCTGTCTGAAATCTGAAGTTTTGTAGTTCTATCTTTATTAGTTTTAGAGATATGTTAGCCAGAATCTCCCCCCCCCCTCACACACACACTGACCAATTGCCAAAAAACTACTTTTTTGGACTCAGGAGACCTTAAAACGTGTAAATAAGGTGAAAACTCGATATCGAATTTTTGGTCCGAGTACAATACTCCATTACCTACAGTAGTAGGGTAATGGAAGTAGAAAGCAAGAAACGTTATCAAAGTAATAATATGTTTTGTATTTTACGTATATCTAAGCAGATTTGTTATAATATAAAAGAAACTGCAATTGTTAAAAATATGTGTGTATATATATATATATAAATTAACTGATAACAAATGAAAAGTATATATATATATGTATATTTATATGTGTAAATCTATGATAAGCAAATTAAATTGGCATAAGAAAAAAAAAAAAAAAAAAAAAAAATTGCACCTTTTAAGTACTTTTGTCCCTTCGGCAAACAAAGTAGCAAAGAATTTAATGAATTTATAGAGAAATTTAATTTCATAAATAATTAAATTTAAATTACATTTTATAACTCGAATTCTGTTATTTTAATAAAAAGCAAAACTACAATAAAAATACAATACTATCATTACCTACGGTAGTAGGATAATGGAAATAAAAATATATGTAATATTTTAAGGAATTGGAATAGTTTTATTTGGATTCTGAAGAAGTAATTATCTTGATGGATTCGTAACTAAAGAAAAAAATAATTATTTAGTAAACGTATTGTCAACAGGTGGCGCTGAACATAAGAAATCATGGGAAGTATACAAATCGGAATACCATAAAATAAACTATGCCCACTTTAGATCACATTTATGATACGAAATATATTGAGCATGTTTCTTCTGTTGTGTTATGGTTGTAGTAATTTCTGAGTCAGAAAATAAACGTAATTGCCGTAATTGTAATCGTAGTAATCGTAATAATGTCTTTTGTTTTTCTTGCATTTAGGTAGCTTTATAGACAAAAGTTTTACTAAATATTATACGATGTATTTGATAAAGAAAAAAAAAATGTTAAGTCTTTTAATTATTATGATTTTTAAAACTATTTGCTAATTTATGTGTCCATTGGAATATGTTTCATACCAAATATATGATCATAAGTTTTTTCATGATTTGCGTTTATTTTCTAAGCTATGAGAAAAAGAATTTGCTATATTTTTATAAATTTCAGTAATTTACAATTAATGTCTTGTAAACAATACTTAATTTAAATTTTTTAATTATTTAAAAAAATGTAAAGAGTAAAATATAATATAATCCACAAAACATATTAACGGATGCCTGTTTAGGTAGGCGAAAATGATCTTAAAATCTTTTTTATTTTTTTTTTTATTTTTTTTTATTTTCTGAAAATAAGATTTTTTATATAAGTAAACAAATGCATGGTTCATTATGAAAGTCTTCAGAAATAAAAGTTATTTTTTTATTATTTTTACCATACCTTATTCAACTAATTTTTATACGGCTTATTCAGTATTTTTTGCTAATAGAAAAGAAAAAAGCCGCCCACTGTACATTTCATGGAAGAACAATAGATCTTTACAAGACATTTAATTTCAGTAGTTTCTTTCAAGTTATTTAAGTTTTATCTTAAAAAGGTTTATTATATAAAAATATATATAAAAAATTCTGTACTAAGAATATACTTAGCTATCGTCACAAGTGGCTATATAAAGAAATTTTAAAAACATGTTTCAAATACTTTACTATATATTGATAAAGAATTTAAAATAAATAATTATCTTTTCTCTATTCAAAATTATTTTTATTACAATTATTTTTTTTTATTCTGGCAAGATAACAAGTTCTTTTAAACTTTTATAAAATAATGAAAAATTGCATTTTTACATAATTTGTATTTTAAACTTCATCGGAAAGCTTATTTATTTATTTATTTTTTTTCTTAACATTATAGCTAAATAGATAAGATTGAAATTTTAAAATTGAAAAAGCGACTTGCGATAAAAAAATTTACAAAATTTGCGGTTTATGGAAATATGTCTTTAATATTTAAAAATGGTTTTTATGTCAAGGAAAGTTAAGCTTGAACAAAAGGTATTTTAAAACGTATTTAGTTTTTTTTTTTTTTAAATAAATGCAAAGTACATTTTTATTTTGTTTTGTTTTTAAATGAGAAAATTACTAAAATTACTTGTTGTTGAATTATTCTTGATTTAACTTAAGGCATGTTTACAAAAATCAATATAATTTTATAATTCAAAAGTTTTTATTTTTAAGATCTTCCAAAACACTTCATTCCAACAATTTCCTTAAAACAGTTTTCTTTCAAGAGAATTTTAAGTAATTAGAAGTTTTATAGGAACAAAGCCTTTAAAACATGTATGCAAGTTTAAAAAAAAAAAAAAAAAAAAAAAACTAAACTTTTGGTTTATTTAACAGGTTGGATGAGCACTAAAAATAAGACGATCAATTTCATATTTAATAAGAAAATTACACTTTAAATAATATAGCCTATTTATTTAATAATAAATGAAAGTTAATTCGGATATGTACAAACCATTGCAATGTACAACTCAAAGAGAAACTTCGACAAT